>SNQJ01S0040472.1:0-51913 GCA_010110895.2 Picea sitchensis | reverse complement strand
AAGACATAACTGAGTACTTAGCCAAATGCATAGAATGCCAACAGGTTAAAGCAGAACATCGACACCCAACAGGATTATTACAACCTCTACCAATCCCGGAATGGAAATGGGAAACCATCTCCATGGATTTCATCACCGGATTACCAACCTCGACCAAACATAATGATGCCATCATGGTAATGGTGGATAAATTGAGCAAGTCCGCTCATTTTATCCCCGTCAATTCGACTTGTAAGGCAATAGACATCGCCAACATATTCATGAAGGATATATTCATACTGCATGGTATGCCGAAAGAGATCGTGTCTGACAGAGACACAAAATTTACTTCCAACTTTTGGAAAAAACTGATGGCTGGTTTGGAGACCAAGTTACTATTTAGCACAGCCTATCACCCTCAAACCGATGGACAGGCGGAAAGGGTGAATCAAATATTAGAAGACATGCTTAGGATGCATGTAATGCATCAACCCAAAAATTGGGAAGACTACCTGCCACTAGTGGAATTCGCTTACAACAACGGCTACCAAGAATCCCTGAAGATGAGTCCTTTCGAAGTCCTCTATGGTAGGCCGTGCAATAATCCCGTCAGTTGGAGTAATCCCATAAACGGAGTTACTATTGGACCCGACATGTTGAAAGAAATGGAACAAGTGATTCAGATAAAACAAAATCTAAAAGTCGCTCAGAACCGACAGAAAAGTTACGCCGACCAAAAGAGAACTCCAAAAGAGTTCAAGGCGGGAGACCACGTATACCTCAGAGTTAGGCCCATGAAGAGTTCCCTGAAGATGGGAGCATGTTCCAAGTTGGCACCTCGATATTGTGGACCCTTTGAAGTTCTATATAGAGTGGGACCTGTAGTGTATAGGCTAGCACTTCCTCCCACAGTAAAAGCACATAATGTTTTCCATGTTTCATTATTGAAGAAATATGTACATGATTCTAATCATATAATTGACTGGTCTGTGATCCAGGTGGAATCGGAGGGAGAATTCCTACCAGAACCTCAATTCATACTGGACACAAAGGAAACCTCACTCAGGAACCGAACCATTGCACAGGTCAAGGTGCAGTGGAAACATTTTGGCCCAGATAAGGCTACCTGGGAAATGGAAGATGCCATGAAATAGGCATATCCGATTTTGTTTACTTTTGTACTTACACGTTCTATTGATAGATAGAACATCAAGGACAATGTTCCTTTAAGGGGGAGGGAAGTTGTAACACCCTGTTCCCCCCAGTCTGTAAAAATAACTATATTGGCCAAGAATTATGGCAAACTCCAAGATGTGAATGTGTGATTTGACGGACCCTGTATAAAAGGGTCGATGAATGTAAATGATGTGTGTATATATATATGTTGCATGACTACTAAGAGGGGGATGTGCTGAAAAGGAGACCATGATGGCTGATGAAAGGTGGTGGAAGGCACCTGGAATGGTGGCATTAACTTCCATCAAACCAATACCTCATTGGTCTTTACTGGCTCAAAGACCAGAGTTGCTCTCTGGCCCTGGAATGAATTACTCGCTAGGATGGTAGGTGGAGAGGCTCCTCATGAGTTAATGAGGGGATGGGGGTGAACTTCCCATCTGTAGAAGCCCTTAGACTTGACCACTGTGGGGGAATTTGTGCCACATGCAACCTTGCAGGACAAAGAAAGAAAGGAAGTGTGGGGAGAGGTGATGCGAGGAGCGCGGAAGGAAAAACTAGAGGAACTCCGAGAAATACAGGGAGTCATGAGCAGAGGAGAAGGAGAGTAACCTTCGTCCTTGACTTACGACGAGTGGGAAGTAAGAGACCGAGTCTCAAAGCATCGTGTTCTAGCTCGGGGGTGGCCAGTGGTAAATCCGATTGGAGTCGCTGAGCCTACGGTTGGGTGGAAACGAGCACCCCTCTTAGCATTCACATCATATCCAAAATTTCTGATAAGTGTTATGTCTTGCATTTGGAATTGAATGTCACGATCGTATGCTCATTTCTATACACTTGTAAATAGTTTCTAGATAGAAGTGTTTTCCTTGTGTTTGATTTGATATAATGGATACATGCTTATACTGACGTAACTACAATTCGGTTAATGTGTAGAGTGTATGAGTTCAGGATACGAGTCTGTTCCCCTGAGGATGGATATGTCTAACTTGATTTGTGCTATGTCCTGGTTCATCCTCTCGAAGACCCGTTTTCGGGAAGTTCCCTCACTATCCCAGACCCGGAGTGAGTCCCTTGAAAGGATTACCGTTTAAGTAAATATCTAAGCTTACCTCTCCCTTGTCACAGAGTTCATAGCTCGATAAGTTAAGAAGGACTTGCAGTCATGTCCCCAAGCCTGGTGATAATTACCCAAGGATCCGTTGAAGGATTATATGGCCTAAGTCTGGAGACCTTGCACCAGCAAGAATGGTTCCCTCAGAGTCTTGACGTTTCGGAGTTTTGACACCCGGGATACCCAAGGGTAAGTTTCTTTGTACTCGCATGTCGCGAAATCCCGATTAGTGAAACCCCGAAATGGACTAGCATGGATGAGTTGTGATGTTTCGGCATTTCGGTACTCGGGAAACAAAAGGGTAAGTTCCCTTGTACTCGCCAGTCCCGAAATCCTAATTTGCGAAACCCCGAAATGGACTAGCGTGGATGAGTTGTGATGTTTCGGTGTTTCGGTACCCGGGAAACCCAAGGGTGAGTTCCCTTGTACTCGCCAGTCCTGAAATCCCGATTAGCGAAACCCCAAAATGGACTAGCGTTGATGAGTTGTGATGTTTCGGCGTTTCGGTACCCAGGAAACCCAAGGGTAAGTTCCCTTGTACTCGCCAGTCCCGAAATCCCGATTAGCGAAACCCCAAAATGGACTAACGTGGAAAAGTTATGATGTTTTAGAGTTTTGGCTCCCAGGAAACCCAGGTGCGATACCTCCTGTCCTCACATATCGCGAAATCCTGATAGGCAAACTCCCGAAATGGATTAGCACATATAGTTTTGGTGTTTCAGCATTTTGGTACCCGGGATTTCCAAAGGTTAGTTTTCTTCGTATTCGCCAGACATGAAACTCCGATGGATGAAACCCCAAAATGAGTTTGACAGATATAGGGTTTTCGGTGTTTCGACACCCATAAAACCGAAGGGTAGGAACCCCTCGTCCTGTTATACCGCGAAAACCCAGTACACAAAACCCCGAAAGGTGGAGTGCCAGGTTTTAAGCCGAGGCATTATTAAATATGACTATCTGTTGGTTTCTTTCGGATTTCGGCCCCTCGAAAGACAGAGAGTAGGGGAACGTGTGCATCGCGATTCCCCGAATTGCGAAAGCCGGGAGCACCTCTCCGGTAAAGCTTGTGGTCATAGCTGACGATCACATGGTTAAGGACAAGGAAAGGTAGGGTCTGCAACAGGCCCCATAGGAATTCGGGGATTCTGTTCCTCAGAGAGAAGAAGAAAAATCCGAAAAATTTTAGTTCCCGTAGTGGGTGTGTTATAGAAGTCATGGGCACTTGTCCAGTGTTGGCATTACCAAACTTCACCTTTCCATTTTTACTAGAGTGTGACGCATGTAACGAGGGTATTGGGGCATTTTTGATGCAGGGAGGACACCCCATTGTATTCGAGAGAAGTAATCTCAGTCAGCCCGAGAGGTTGTACTCCATTTATGACAAGGAAATGCTGGCAATCATGCATGCCTTGGCCAAATTCAAGCAATATTTGGTGGGCAACAAATTCATGGTCAAGACAGATCACAATAGCTTGAAGTATTTCCTTGAGTAGAAGGACCTCAGTGAGAGCCAAAAACAATGGGTGATGAAGGTACATGCATTCGAATTCGACATAGAGTATGTCAAGGGGAAGAAGAAAATTGTGTCTGATGCACTATTGAGGAAACCTGCGACACGTTCTTTGATGGAGATTTCAGCAGATTGGAAATCCCACTTGTTAGTGGAATATTCCAAGAACAAGTTCACTTGTGAGGTTATGGATGGGAAGATACACGATGGCAGGTATAGGGTCATTGAATATGTCATATTCTTCAAGGACAAAGTCTACTTGGTGCCAGATTCGGGGTTCAAGAAGAATATCCTCACAACAGTTCATGATTCACCACTAGCAGACCATCATGGGTTTTTCAAAACCTACAGACAGATCAGGGATAGGTTCTCATGAAAGGGCCTCAAACAGGACGTTATGAGACATGTCAGTGAGTGTGTGACTTGCCAGCAGAACAATTCAGAGCATGCTCTTCCAGCAGGGCTACTTCAACCACTCCCCATTCCAAAGCGGAAATGGGAGAGTATATCGATGAACTTCATCACAGGCCTAGCCAAGGTCCAGGGTAAGGAATGTATATATGTAGTGGTCAACAGATTGACCAAGTTTTCTCACTTCTATGCCATACCGACAGAGTACAACATAGTTCAGGTAGTCGAGCTATTCTTTAAGGAGGTCTTCAGACTTCATTGGTTTCCGAGGAACATCGTCAGTGACAGGGACAGTCGGTTCATGGGGACATTCTGGAGAGATTTGTTTCGGTTGGTGGGGAAAGAGCTGACGCCCAACACCAGCTATCACCCTCAGACAGATGGGCAGACCGAGATTGTCAACAAGTGGGTTGAAGGATATTTGAGGAAATATGTAGGTGGACAACAGAGAACATGGGTTAAGTGGCTACATTTAGGAGAGCATTGCTACAACACCACTTTCGACATGTCCATTGGTACGACACCCTTCCGAGAATTGTACGGATATGATGCTCCTACTTTGGTAGACTTGGTTTTTGAGGAGAGAAGATCTCCCAAGGCCAAGGATTGGATCATAGAGAGTCAGGAGATTCTCAAGTTGCTGAAAGAGAACCCGCAGATGGCACAAAACCGACAAAAGATGGGTGTGGACAAGCACATGATAGAGCGCAACTTTGAGGTTGGGGATTTGGTTTTCTTGACTCTCCAACCTTGCATACAATCATCTCTGAAAAAGAGTGGGGCTGAGAAGCTTAAGCCCAAATTTTATGGGCCTTACAGGATCATGCGCCGAGTAGATGAGGTTTCTTATGAGCTAGAGCTTCCAGAGGGGAGAAAGATTCATAACGTGTTCCACGTATCTTGCCTCAAAAAGGCAGTTGGAAAATTCATTAGCACATCATAGGATCTTCCCCCATTGGATGAGGAGGGACAGTTGGAGTTGGTTCCGGAGGAGGTTTTGGAGTTCCGGGAGCAGAAACTAAGGAGCAGGATCATCAAAGAGTGTTTGATCAGATCGAGAGGGATTCCAATAGAGGACACTACTTGGGAGAGCGAGCAGGTGTTGCAACACCCTGGATTGGTATTGCTTGAGGACAAGCAATTTTGGGAAGGGGGGATTGTAATGTCCCTTTCCATATAGGATCTCCAGAGAGGAGACTTAATGGTCTAAATCGCCCCGTTATACTATAGCCAAGGCCAAAAAAGGGGTAAACAAGGTTACTAGAGGTCACTCCAGTCAAAGGTGTTATGTTCGAAAAGTGACATTGAGCTAAAAGTGGTTAAAAGCGCTTTTAAGCCATTATGCGATAAAAATAGAACAAACAAGCTAAATTTGGATGTCAACAATGAATTAGGGTTTAGAAAATCTATAAGAGAAGGTTCAATGACCGAATTCATAATTATGTAGATTATGACTTGTCATTGAGGAGAGAGGCACATCTTAGGAGAGATAATTCAGTGGATTCCAGGAGGAAGACACCAATCGATTGATTTTGGTGTTGACAGACACACCGTAGTCACTGGGAAGATCACACAGGTCTTCCATCATTCTTCAGCAATAGTTACGTAGTGTCCAACAACAAGGGCGCACTTATCCAAGGTGAGGGAGCAGCTCTCGAGGAGGTGCAGTGGATCGACTTGTCCCATCCAGGGAGAATTCAAATATTCCCCTCCGACCCAGTTGAGAGGAAGACAAGGCACATCTTTCTCCTGGTTTCTCATCAGATTCTGATGGAGGGATCATTTGGGGTTCATTTTCCAGAGTTGGGAGTGCGACTCTTTTGGCGGACACACTCAGGGTTCCCGAGCGATCATCAGATAAGATCTAGGGAAACCCTTTCGACCCATTTCCTAGTAGGCCAAGGCGATAATTTTGAGATACATCTCAGTCGATTCCGATAGTGGAATCACTAGGTTGCATTTTTCTAGTGAGAGAGGAGTGCATTCCCCCAGGGGGATTCATCCGGGGTCCAGACACATCAGCAGAGGGGTCGATCGGTCATCAGGACTGAGAGCTAGAGCACGACGCACCATTTGGGATAGTTTCCAGGCCATTCCTAGAAGTTTAGCCACCAAGGTGAACTTTCCAGACTTTCAACAATTATCATGCGAGTTGCCACAGTTCCAGCTCATCCATTGACCCCGCAATACTCATCTATTATCGGGTGTTATCTTTTAGTTTTCTTATTTTATTCCAGCTAATATCATTTTTTCATTTGATATAGCCGAGTGATTCATTTTATTTAGCTGCATTCGACATTTGTACTTCGTAGAGATATCATAATATAAAATTTGCAGTCTTTGACGCATTTGTTATTTGTATGATCATTTATATGTTGTAAACCATTGATCCTACACACACATTAGCAACATTTCCTATACTATCCAAGTCAGGAACATTACACCTCAAGAGAGACAAAATCGAGACCCAAATGGCTATACTCAGAGCTCGTTGAGGACATGCGCTAAAAAATGAACAAGAGCAACCTGCTCTGATACTACTAATCCAGATTATTTTCGGAACTAAATGAAAGAAGAGATATTACAATGAAACACGAAATGAAAGCAGAGATATTACAATGAAACACAAAATCAAAGAAGAGATATTACAATGAAACACTCTTGAAAATTGCGAGAAACATAGAAATACAACAATACTTGATTTCTATTAGTGAAAGAATTGTAAAGAGACTGTAAAAATACAGAGTGCAAGACTCGCTAGAATGGTGGAAACTTTATCTCTGAGAAGAGATGTGACGGCTACGCTCATTTGCAAGAAGATTACAATGAGGTTATGAAGGCCTTTTTATGATAAACATGAATGTCAAAACCCTAGACATCCAAAAACCTAACCCTAGGGGATGAAACGCCAAAAGTCATGTGGGCCCCGTTTTGGTAAGTTAGTACATTAACTTCACGTGGTCGTAACTTGTGCATACGATATCTGTTTTAGGCACGTGATATCCTGTTGTAAAGGTCTTTTCGAGAAATACACATTACATCGTCAAACTCTGATTTTGTCTACAATTTGACTGTGGTGAGCCAAAAAAACACAATTTAGGGCCCCAAAACAGCCTTGGCAGTACAACAAGATGTGTTGACATGAAAACATACAAAATAAGCCAGTTGGATTAGGTGGGAGGCCACCAGTATCCACCTAGAATATGTGTAGGGCTTCAGACAACCCCGGAAGTGTAGAACCCACAATTACAAAGAAGTACATAAGAACGTGTTGCACTAAAAACTGACAAGAGGAGGCAGTTGGAATAGGTGGGTGGCCACGAATATCCACATGGATTAGGAGTTTACCTCCTTATATATCATTTTTCATTAAGAAAATCATTTCCACTTATGAATGCGGGATATATTGCTTTACACAAAAAGTGAACATTAATATATTCTAAAGTCGTAAAGTGACTTTATTACATAGTAAGCCTTATATCTCTAATACCCCCCCATAAGGCATACAATGCTGAAATCGAATACATAAACTGAATGTAAAACACATAAAGTGAACACTAAACATCAGTAACATGCTTTAGAAGCTTCTTATTTGAACACATTTCTTGGACTAGTTTGAGCTCCATCAAGCTACCTCATAACTGTCATAAGGATGTGGCTGTTGAGCTAAATTATCGAGTTCCCATATTTCACCTCCCTAAATTCCCAAATCACGAATATCTTGAAGTCAATTACTGGACAACAATCCACATGCATGTCACATAACCTCACTAGTAGATTGCAATCCACATGCATGTATCTCCAACTAATGAGGGAACTTTCCCTAGATCCACAACTTCTGAACTAACTGGGTAATAATCCATTTTGAGCTATTAAATCACCCCTTCTTGTCTTCAAAGCATGGGCTTCCTAAAATGCATAAAATTCCCTTTCTTTAGTAGATTCTTCACTGTCAACATCTGGTGGATCTTCAATCACGGATACATTCACTATATGTTGTCTATCTTTGACCTTTCCCTTAATAACATCATTGGCTTATTGTCTACAATTCCAAGCTGTATGAACCAACTTCTTGCAGTAGTGGCATTCAATTTTCTCTTTGTCTTTTGTTGATCTATTGTGGTTGTTTCTTGCATAATGAAAATTCCAATTTTCTATCACCTTCAGTGGTTCTCTTTTCTTCTACTAGCAATGTTGTAATCATCATAGTCCAAGATACAACATTTTGTTTCGACATTTCTTCAAATGCTTTGAGAGGATACTCCAAATCCCCAGACTTAGCGTACATGATGACAACCTTAGTTTCTAAAAACATGTGATGGGTTTTAGATCATATCTGAATTATGTGGGCATGGACTAGTTTTCCTTTTATCAACTTGTTCGTATCTACAGGTGTTGTCTCGGTTCCTTTAAAAATTCCCCAAAGGTTTTTATTCTTTAATTGCACATGGATCTTCACTTTCCATGTATGGAAATTGAAATCCGAGTATTTCTCTAACAACATGTCCATGACTGATCAAATCTGATCATTTTCACTGCTAAAAAATAATTACTGATGGATGCAAAGAAAGGTTACGCAAACTAGAGCTGCAGATACTGCAAATATGAGAGAGATCAAATATGAGAGAGATCGGTTGTAGAACTGTAATAAAACCCTTGTTGCCTCTATTGAAAAAATTAAAAATGATCCTACATTAAATCAAGTCTAGAATAAAACAAAACTTAGATCTGAATGGACTCGCTACTAAACACCCTTTAATTGTGGCACTTCATGGCTCTTAGACTATTGAAGTCACAAGAGTGGAAACCTTGTCTTTCAAAGGCCCAAGACTCTTAATATGACTTCCTGCTTTGATATCATATTACAAAATGAGCTTGATCACTAATGGGTTGAGTCACATAACTAAGTTCAAAGAAATATACTCACAATAACACCATATAATATTATCAATGGATAACTAGTGCATCTATTACAAAGGAGTTTACCTCATTATATATATCATTGTTCATTAAGAAAATCATTTCCACTTATGAATGTGGGATGGAAAATCATTTCCACTTATGAATGTGGGATGAATTGCTTTACACAAAAAATGAACATTAACATATTCTAAAGTCATAAATAAAGTAACTTTATTACATAGCAATCCTTATATATTTAATACAATCAACACATTTTAAAGATTATAAACAATGTATTATTCTTTATGTAAAAATATATACATATTGAAAATAAAAGATTAATTTAACATTACAATATAATCTCTTTACACATTCCAATCAACATACCCAAGAACAAGATGGAAATACTCTCTCTTTTTTTCTTTTTTTCATTTCAGTCATAGGATTTGCTCATTTTTTCTAGATACCACAGTTACACAGTTACAGTTGACTACATCTTATAAAACCCCTAATTTGCAAGCGTCTATGGCTTTAACTATTACATGCCACACTCACCTATAAACATAATAATTTTTAAAACAATACTAAAAAATGAATTAGTCTTTTCCTTTAGTGTTTGTTAGGAAATGCTAACAAACATGTCAGCACCCCGACTCAACCATTTCATCGGCATAAGATAATTTCACAACCAAATCATAAGGAATTAAAAACATTTTAGTTTGAAGAAGATAGAGTAAATTACCATGAGAAAATTACTAGTTCCCCACAAAATACATGTGATAACAACCCTACTTTAACTAATATATGAACTAGTAACCTCTTCACGGAAAACATTGTCATTTTGATTTTTCTTTGAGAAGGAAACATGAGTTCCAACACCATTTCCAAAACATAATTTACTCACTCTTACGGAAGCATTCTAGGTTTATGTATAGTCAAATGTAAGATACCAAATTCTCTAACAAGATCCTCAATTTTAACAACCATAGGCTACCAATATCACTAGCATAAAAACTAGAGCATAAAACATACTACTTTCCTGAACAACTCAAATATAAAACTCCAAAATTTCCAAAAAAATATTTGCAAGGATGAAACAACCAATTACATATTATACCTATCTACAAAACCAATTACAACTCCTTACATTTATTTAGTTATTTAATAAATATTCACCCTTTAAGTGGAACGCCCACTTTTATTTTTATTTTTAATGGGTGAATAATAACTTTTCAAAAAAATTCAATTTTTATAAAAAAAAATTAATTTTATTTAGTGTTTTTTTTTATATTTTAAATATTTGATACATAAAATTTTCATTTTTTTTTAAATGTTTGCTTTTTTATTTATTTTCAAATTGTTCAATATTTTTTTTTGTCAACTGTGTTTTTTCATTTATTTTCAATTTTTTTTTTTCAATGATGTTTTTAATCATATTTTCATGCTTCATTCAATGTTAAAAATGTTGTATACCCTTTATTTTTTTCAAATTAGGATTTTTCATATAATTATGTGTCCTTAATTAATTTATGCTTCTATACTTTTTAAATATATTGGAAAATATCATTTTTAACACATTTTTTTACCTTTATTTCAATACATAAAAAATAATTGTAATTAATTAACACTATTTTTAAATATTTAGCAAAAAAAAAATATAAGATTAATTAAAAACTAAAAAAAACTAAGAAAACATAATTAAAAACTAAAAAAACTAAGAAAACAAAAAGAATTGAAAATAAAAATAAAATTAAAAACAAATTTATATTAAAAAACCATTGAAGAAAACCGTTCCTATAGAAAAAAATTAAAAAAAATATATATATATAAGAAAATCAAAAAAATTAAAAAACATATATATAAGAAAAATCTTTTAAATTAAAAAATAAAATAAAAAAATTTAATACAAAATTAAAAAAATTAATAAAAATAAGTTAAAAACCTTTAAAATTACAACAACAAAAAAATTTATATTTATATTAAAAAACTTAAAAATAAGATTTAAATGAAAAAAAATGTTCTACCATCTAAAAATAAATAAATATATATATATATATATATATATATATATATATATATATAAAGGGTGCCCACGGAACTTAGGCTAGGTCTGCGGGCGAGATCTGGGCTAGGACGGTCAATGTCTTTTGGTTATATTCCACACCTATATGTTGGTGAGTTGATAAGGCTTCATACTATCTCCTTAAACATGCATGAATCACACACATACATCAAGTGGATCAACACAATATGTATAACATAATTCAAGTAAAAAAGGTTTAATTTCACAAACTACTAAATATTCACTTAGTGGGTTTCACTATTAGAGTCTCCAACCTAGAGTTTTCCCATACATTCAATAATTGGTTACCTTTATCGCTAAGATGACTGAAATCAAGTGGATCAACACAATATGTATAACATAATCCAAGTAAAAAAGGTTTAATTTCACAAACTACTAAATATTCACTTAGTGGGTTTCACTATTAGAGTCTCCAACCTAGAGTTTTCCCATACATTCAATAATTGGTTACCTTTATCGCTAAGATGACTGAAATCAGAAGAAAACATATAACATATAAACATGTAATAAATAACATATAAACATGTAATAAATGAAAAATATCATCATAAGAAACATTGTGAATTAGGATTTCACAACCTTTTAATATTCAATCATAATTAACTAGGAGTCCTTACTCTAATAATTTACCTGTTGGGAAGTGACAACTAATTAACTAAATCTAGGTTAAGTTGGTTCACGATGGTTTTTATAACTAGATATTGTTGAAGCTAAATTCAATAATAGGAGGCAACATTAAAGCATTCAATTTTGTGTAACTGAAGGAGAAGTTGTATTAATATGAATGCCTCATAAGCATTTGGTGAGCAGGGACTTCATGCCCTCTCCCGGGCTGCCCCGGTTGCCAAGATGTGGTTGTAATCTCTTGGTTCTTGATAATAGAATGATTGTCATTGTCCCATGGATGTTTCCCTTTGGAGGTTAGAGGGTTTTACCACGTAAATTTTGGTGCCTCATGTGTGATTGCATTCTGTGCATGTTTGTTTTCTTTTTTCTCTGGTTTCTGTTGTATTGTATTGCTGTCTGTGGGCTTCCACTGTCCAACAAATGGTATCAGAGCATTAAGGTGCGGCTTGATGGTGTCGAGATCAATGGGAGAACAGAGCATCAACATGATGAGTATCTAAATCCGTTGTTTTCTTATAAAGTGACAACCCACGATTGAATGGAAAAGGTCATCGACTTCATATGATTGTTGTTGAAAGTGAAATCACAAGGCTACTCGTTGTTTACTGTAGAGGTTGTTGTGAGGGCGATTTTTGTGAGAGAATTTTATTGTAGTGCAAACCTATGTAAGGAGCGTCGACTTAAGCGGAGTAGTGCAAAGCTACGGAGGATAGAGGATGGATTCGCTGCAGGTGGAGAGATAGTTGTGGAAGAAACAAGAATAAAATGGTGCACAGATTAATCGCTCACCAAGAGAGAATCACCATTCCAACATTGTGCATAAAGTGGGAGGAGGTGATTTCTTCTGGCAATGGTTAGAAATCCTGGTTGGAAAGGAGGCCTTGAATGAGGATCTGGACGCTCTGGTTTCTGTTACAAATGATGAAGATATGGAGAACAAGATGGTAGAGTATGAGAGATTCCAAAAGATGGGTTACAGATTATCCAGGTTGAGGCTCTTTGTGTTCTCTAATAAGCCCGATGGAGCTTCGTCGCATAACAATTTGGGGTTGTTGATGGAGGAGACGAAGCAAGAGAGTTGGTTCATGGATGCGCTTAATGTCAGTCCAGTTAGCAGATCAGAGACTACCCCGCATGAGAATTGGATGAATAATATGCCCAATTATTCATCTGGGCTGGAAGGCATTAGTGTTAAGGGTGACTAGAGCTCGTCTTATAGAGGTTATATGGCTGATCAGACAAACTCTAAGGATGACTGTACATGGTTGATACACTTATTTTTATTTGACATCAGTTAGGTTCTGTGATATATAGAGAGAATACACGGGCGAAGTCAGGAGAACGGACATGAATCCTTAAGAGATGGAGTCAGGGTATCCAGACTTTGTGAACTCTTCGCCCCGGTCCAGAGAAGTCGATTAAGATCAGAGATGGGAGGTCGGTGATAAGGTCGATGACTCCCTGTTCCAACTGATGTGCAGCTATGGCGGAAAAATCCAACAACGTTCCCACGAAAACCAGATTTCATACGTGGGCGGCGACACCTGTATTTTGGCGGTGGATTGCAACATCAGATTTGCAAGCATGAGAACCATGCTTTTGAGTCTGTGGGGACCGACATTTTGTTCAAGTACCAGCTTCCGAATGAGGATCTGGAGCTGCTCCTTCCGGATAGCATAATGAGGATCTGGAGCTGCTCCTTCCTGATAACAGAACCATGAAGATTGGCATATCGCTGGATTGGATGATGAAAAAAAAGGGAGTGAAAGTCGTTGAGAGATTTGAACACAGGATCTACACATGTGACGAGGTAGGAAGGCCTGCGTGGAAGAGCCCTGGAAGTTGGCAAGATAAATGTTGGAAAAAGAAACAAAAAGATAAAGAGTGGGCACTTGTATATAGGGCGGTCTGTCCCAGGTTATTTTTGGCTCTGTTCGATTCTGGTTCTGGTCCTGTGTTAGTGGTTTCTTGTTCTCTTCCTTTTCTGTCAAGTTTTTCTTGTAGTTTATTCTGAACAAGATCGTTGCAACAAATGTTGAGTTCTGATGCTTTGTTGAAGGGTTTGCAAGGGTTTGCATGGTCTATCAATGACAAATGCCTGTGTAGAGGTTTTTCAGTCCCTATGGCCATGATGAGGAATCCAAGATTATTAATGACCAGGAAACTGGAAACTATAGCAACAAAGGTAATTGAAAAGGAGGTTATCATGTGAACATTTGTTTATTTTTCTTATGGAGTTGTAATTTTTTAATTCTGTATGTAATTGGGCATGCTGTTGTAAGACCTCATTTAGGTATGTGTACCCCTGGTATCTCACTGGTAAAGTCTAGTCGTAGACTTAGGTGATAGGGGGTGGGTTTCGGGTCATGTTAGTTGCTCGTGTTTTAATGTCCATGGAATTGCATGTAATGAAGTCTGTTTAGGCTAGGTGAAACTCCAAATAAATGTGCCTGGAAGTGTGCAGTGTAAGCTTATTTGGTCGGCTTGGCCGGATTTGGTCAAGGAGATGTTCATGTTAAAGTGGAGCACACTGAATCCATTGAAAGGTGCCTCAAGGTGAGCTTGTGTTGATCTCACTTGGCTGGCTTCGTCTGTTTTTTGGCGAAGGTCTCGAATACAATGTTCAAGGTGGATCACTGAAGGTGCTTAGGATCACAACAGAAGAGTTGTTTGCAAAGCTAAATTAATTCATTGTATGGCCTAATGGTACCTATCCAGTTGGTACATGATGTTGATTCCTTCATGGTGAGCCGAGATTTACAAGAAGTGAGAACAACTATGGTATTCACTATCTTGGTGATTAAGTAGTTGACGATATGCTTGTTGCAAGCACAATCATGGTTACAATCAATGGGTTGGCTCAATTGGCTTGGATGTTCAAGATGAAGGATCTAGGAGCGAAAAAACAATTTTGAGCATGGATTACACAGAGACGGGACTAAAGGTGAGTTTTGGTTATCACAACGTGAGTGCATGGAAAAGACACTCAGAAATTCGGTATGAATTTAATAGAATCTTTCTTCAAGTTTATGTCCAAGTGATGAAGAAGAAAGAAGATATGTCTCGTGTATAGTATGCTATAAGAACGTATAAGTTTGCGATCAGAATATCATATATTTCACATGCAGGGTGTTGTCAGTGATCACATGACAAATCCAGGTGCAACATTGAAATGGGTGCTTTGGTTTTGAAAGCACTGGTATCACCTATCTTTATCTTGCAAGAAGGTGATGAATGGACAATGGCATGATATAAGGTAAATTGTTGTCAAGGTGGAGATTGTTGGGAAGTGACAACTAATTAACCAAATCTAGGTTAAGTTGGTTCACTGTGGTTTCTATAACTAGATATTGTTGAAACTAAATTCAATAATAGGAGGCATCATTAAAGCATTCAGTTTTGTGTAACTGAAGGAGAATTTGTATTAATATGAATGCCTCATAGGCATTTGGTGAGCAGGGGCTTCAGGCCCTCTCCCGAGCTGCCCCGGTTGCCAAGTTGTGGTTGTAATCTCCTGGTTTTTTATAATAGAATGATTTCCATTGTCCCATGGATGTTTCCCTCTGGAGGTTAGAGGGTTTTACCATGTAAATTTTGGTACCTCATGTGTGATTGCATTCTAAGCATGTATGTTTTCTTTTTTCTTTGATTTCTACTGTATTGTATTGTTGTCTGTGGGCTTCCGCTACCTAACATTACCAAGGCCCATTTACTCTATAATTTACCAAACCCCATAACCTTCAAACTACTTCAATATAAAAGACTTCTATCTAAGATTGTTGCATAACTTCCCAACCAACCATAATTTCCACTTGATTAATACCATAATTTCCACTTGATTAATACCATCAATAATCATTACATCCTTATTATCACATAATCAATCATATCAACATCAATCCATGCATTCTCGTCATCAAATACAACTACCTATGAAATATGTACATGCACTCATACACATCTATATATGCATAAGCAATTTGCACAAACATTGATTTCCACGTCATAAATAATATAAGTGATCAAACCAACCAAGGATATACATCATCTTGGTCATATACAATGCCAAGCTAATAAAAACCAAGCATTACATACTCCCTCTAGATAAAATATCATCTTAGAAGTTACCTATGACATATGTACATGCACTCATACACATCTATAAATGCATAAGAAATTTGCACAAACATTGATTTCCATATCATAAATAATAAAGTGATCAAACCAACCAAGGATATACATCATCTTGGTCATATACAACGCCAAGCTAATCAAAACCAAGCATTACATACTCCCTGTCTTCGGATAAAATATCATCTTAAAAGATCAGATTTTATTATAATAATATTTTTTGTTATATCAGATTTTATTATAATAATATTTTTTCGTGGTAGGCATCATGATGAATAACATAATAATTTGAATATTTGAATCTTTGGTCTAAAGTCAATGGTCAAATAAACATCTTTTCTCATTAACACCTATTGTGCGACATCCAGATGACAACAAACTAAAATATAAACTCAAAGAATTCATATATTTGATACACCTTAGAAGCAAGCTATACAAATACTATGATGAACATGTGGCAAAGAATGACATGCCATACCAAACAAGTCCTCATTGGGATTAGATTTATTCAAGTTAACAATAGGTTTAACCCCAAATTTATTTCTTATTTATCAATCAATGTTTATCTGTGAGAGTGTAGAAACCATAAATATCATCTCTCAATCGATTTCACTAATTGCCATCTCACTAAACCATTGCAATCACAAATGAAATATATATAAGTGATATACTATTATCTTCTCATATGTTCCAACTCTTATTAGTCCCTGTCCTAGGTATAAAGGGACTATAGCGATCGATAATTCGTTGACCTCATATTAGTTTGTCCTTTGACCACAAATATTTGCATAATATCTATTGTTGGAGTTAGGAAACTAAAAACATTGACTTTTATATAATAAAAAGTACCATATATGTAGTGATCTGATTGGATAACAGATTGGAGGTCTTATTGCTAGCTTCGCTATTCCCAATGTTTTATATGTTAGTATATCCAAACTTTTTCATCGTCTGCAATATTTTTGAATCATATATTTTTCTTTGCATTAGTTCGAATATTTGTCTTTGCATTTTTCTTCTAGCATTGTCTTAGATCATATACGGTGTTTTTTTTATTTGTACTAATCATATTGAAATGTTTAGATATCCAAGATTTATAGTGATCGATAATTCCAAATTTTATAACGTCCTTGCCGCATGTATTTGTATTGAAATGTAATGACACTTTTTTTGAGGTGCTTGAATAGACCTGACAACTTAAATGTTTACATGACGCGAGGTCCTCAAACATGCCTCACAGCTTAAATGTTTTCATACTGCGAGGTCCTTAGACAACCTGACAACCTTAAATGTTTACCTAAATATGCTTCTCGGAGTACATTTTTCCTCGAAATTTTCCATACAATGTTGCAGTGATTTTGCACAATATTGTTGTCCACTACCAGTTGAATAGGCATTGTATATTTCATCCTTCTTCTATCCTTGCAATGAAATTTCTTCATCGTTGAAGATACATACATTATTTACTGGTTTGGTGAGTGCTTCTTCTTCCCTGGTTCGTCGGTTGCTGCTTGTTGTTGTTTTTTGGTTCACAATTCGACCTACGCTTCTGCCTTTCATCGTTTCAGAGTAAGTTTCCATGCCATAGTTTCATTTTGTATTCCTTGTTTGTTGTTCAGTGTTTGCAGTTTGTGAGTAACAATTTTTGCTTATTTCTACTGGCATGCTCTTCGTATGTTTTTGGTTTTTTTCTGTGCTTCGTCTACAGTTTCGTGATCGTTGGAGATACATATGTTGTTTACTGGTTCAATGGTTGTTGCTTGTTCGTTGGTTCGTTGGTTTGTCGGTTACTGGTTGTGTTTGTTTGGCTCAGGTTTACGCTTTGGGGCCCTAGGGCTGTAGTTGGGCTTGTTCGTGTTTTCTCGCTGGTTTGGTGCTTTTTGTTTTCTTTTGTTTGATTCAGCTTTGCAGGGTTGGGGTCTTGCACCAGTAGTCGGAGTTGTTTTTTTTTTTTTTTGGGATTATTATTGTTTTTTGGGTGATTTACGGTGTTCAACCCTTACACCCACAAGTCGACATGCAGTCGTGTTATTTATCCTCTCTGGCGAGGTCGATATTTGTTCTACTGTGATATTTTGTTGGTGCTTCAGTGTTGACATGAAAGAAAATAGTTGCATGAAAAATAGTTCGAGAAGTACATTTGAAATTGCAATATTCTTTTTTTTTTTGTTAAAATAAAACATATGCAAGCTGCATTTATAAACCTTGTATGGTGAAATGTGCCCATATGACAATACATGTTCTTTGTCCTCTACACAGACTAGTGTGCCCATGATAAAATTTGTCTTGTGCTTGAGATATGATATGTACAACAAAGATTCTGCAAAATTATATTTCCATGTCTGGAAGCATATCTGGGTAGTTTTCCACGGAAAACCAAAATCTTGTATCATGGGCACAAAAATATGTGTAGAGGATAAAGAACATGTATTTCCATCAGTGGAAGCATATCTAGATACTTTTCCATGGAAAACCATAAATCGTTTATCTACGGCCATGCAATTTCGTAATATTTTGTGCCTTGTAATATATTTTGGGCAGGGAAAAAAAATTACATATTTACAACTATGGATGGAGAAGTGCAAAGGTTCATGTTTCTGCCTATATTTTAGACTATTCGTTAAGTCTCTTTTACTGTATCTACATATTACTTGTTCTCCGGTGCATACCGGCTTCCATTCATGTTCATTTTATTTTGTGCGTTCCCACATTCAAACAAACATAATAGCTGGAGAAAACGACAGAGTCTTGACTGCATCGGTTGAAGAGGAGATAGAAAGGTGCATTCTTGTATTGATATTTCATATTCCGTTGTTTTCTATTTCATTTATTGTCTATATATGTTTTCACCTAGTTTATTGTATGTAGATGTTACGTACCTTCCTACATAATAACTTATCTTCATTACATGTCTTCCTGCATACTAACCTACTTCATGTCCGTTGTATTTTCGCTGCATTGCTACATTTAAACAAACATAATGGCTCGAGAGGATGATGGACTCTTTTGTGGGAATGTAGACGAGGAATTACAGAAGTGGATATATGTACTCTTATTTCATATTCCAGTGTTCATTTTTTCATTTACTGTCTGCATATTTGTTGTGCTTGTTCTGCAGCTTTGCACCTTCTTCTTTTTTTTGTTCTTTTCTTCCTTCAAATATAATATATTTCTACGTATTCTCATGTGAATCATATTCTATTTGTTGTTACATTGGAATAAATAGACCTGTTTCTCTTTCTTTTACATGTTTGTGTTCATACTAACTTGCCTTCATGTCTATTGCATATTCGACGTTGCTACCTTGGAAAAAATAGGTTGGTTGGACATGAAGATGAATTGTTCTGTGCAACAATAGAGGGTTCTGTGGTACAATCTTCAAAAAGGTATACCAACTGTGATGGTAAATTAAATATACAAACCAGGTGGGGGCATATAATGTTAGACTAGAAAACGATGGCTTGGCAGCAATGGGCCTTTTTGCCCTCCCTATTTCTACTTTTTCCATTTTCTATTATTCCTTTTGTTTTCTAATTGATCTTCTTAGTGGTATTTTTGAAAATGCCTCGGTGTGTCGGTTGGTGGAGTAACAGTTTCACATCTATGGTCACACTTCTACCTTATTCCATACTTACCCACTTTGTTGATTGCGGGTGTCGGGCTGGCAGGTTCAAGATTTCTCCCGTGGTTTTCGGGGGTCTGTGATATACAAATTGGCTTTGGTGCCCTACCCTCATGCCCTGTTTACTGTTACACATTTTTCTAGTCAAAAAAATCATATGCATACAATTTTACGTTTTTTTAGTCTTTCTAATGGATAGTATACAATGCATATGCTTGTTTAGTGTTGATGTTCATCTTCACATGCTTGCATCATAAAAAGTTGGACTAGTGACATGGCCATGAGAAGTCAGTCATCCAAGACATCAACAGACCAACAAGGCCAAAGGTAAATATGCATACGCTCTGCTCTTAGTATGTTTACCAAACAAATATCCTCAACTATTTATTCATTTATGGCATGGTGAATATGCTAATGTCATCTACAATACATGGTTTGCAGTTCTCAAGAAGTATCAACAAGTACAAGCGAGACGTCGAACATAGCGCAGGTTCCGTAGACTAAGAGGTGTGGTTGCAAAACTCTGGCTCCATACTTCATCGAAGCTATGCGTGTACTTGTAGATTTATGCTAGTGAATGAAGAATACAAAAAAAAAAAAGTGAACACTACCATTCACTTTAGTTTTCCTCTTCAAAAATTGTCACCAGGTCTAGAGTTGTAACACCCAAAGTAATATCAATAGAGGGCTTGAACAACTGCCGAACTGGACAAGTGTTCGTCGGGGACATAATGGTTGTCTATAGCACCTACTTGGACAAGGAAAACAAAACTAGATCCATTATGCGTGCTGACATGACAGACAAGGAGGCCATGATGACAGTGACACTGGCTATTCCTACACAACTTGTACAGAAACATGCAGAAAATATATTGTCGGGTAATGGGATATCCATTACAAATTTTAATATATTGCCCAAAATAGTATATGACCATGTTGATTGTGATCGGATTATTTCGCTCAACAAAACAAGTATCGTGGAAAAAATTCTCGTTGTTTGTTCAGAATATCGTTTCATCCCGGACATGACTATCAGCCAGCTTGCACAGAGTAGTGATATTTACCCATTCAAAACCATTGGCGCAGCTCTCACACTGGCGAGAAAACTTGGCTCGCAACACATTCTCCATATAAAGGATGGAGAGTCGGACAACGACAAGGCAATGGTACCGCTTTCCATATCCAGTTTTGTCCTTTACTTTCGCATGTGCATGTATCTTGGGTAAGTTACACAAATATTGCATTGTTCCATGTTGCAGCTGCAATCGTTCGATACTTATTCAAATTTGTTTTCGTCAATGGAACATCAATTGCATAAAGGGCATTTTCCACTTATGCTCTTCAAAAATATAACAAAGAAAAGGGATGTTAGAGAAAGGATCTTTCGCACAACCCAGGAAACGTTTGTAACAGAGTTGCGAGTAGATATAGTACAGGATCTAAAGAAAATAGCTAGCTCTACAACTGTTGTGCGTATACATCCACAAAATCATCCTCACTTTGCTTATACAAATAACCTTCACCAAATTTCTACGGCTTGTTTTATTTTATTTTATTTTTTTAAGGGGGGGGGGGTGTGCAGTTGTGTATTATATTGTTCAATGTATTAATTCATATGCTCGCGTTCCCAAGTTGAAGGTGTTTTGGTTGCAGTGAATGCATACTCGACCCCCTTTGAACCTGTATGTGCGAAATGAAACTCTCCTTCTTCTACCTCCGCTTTGATAAGTGATGATACGATTGATTGTCCGCGATGTGGTGAAACATTTCCATATATATATGGAAATTTGCTTAATGCTGTCATCCGAATTGTTGGAAACACAACTGTGCATTGTACAGTTAGGCAACCTCTATTACAAAATGTGCTTCCTAGGTTGGAAGAATTGTTGTATGAAACATATCTAAGAAAAAGGCAAGCAATGTCTACATGTTGTTTGACTTTCAGATACACAACAAATTTACCTTAAATGAGGACAATGCAATTTTGCATATCGACTGAAGAAGGAAAAAAAAAATACATATCAAACTTTGGCAGGAAACGAAAATATCTCATGTGTCTCTGTAATATTTCTTCAACATCCAGATGAATGTTCGTCGGACACGAGTACTTGAGATTGCATGCACATAAGATTGTTCGGTCGAAGAATGGGAAGCATGGCAGAAAACCCCATATATCCCATGGCCCCGGTTATTTTCTACTGGGAACATATACCAGATGTAAGAGAAAATGAATGTCGCGATGTCTTTTCTTTGTATATCAAATTGTTTGATGCAAAGGTCGATGCAACCTGCTCTATGGAACCTTATGGGAACTTCCTTGTAACTTGTTTAGATTTTAGTTGGTTCTTGGTTGTATGCTTCGTTTCTCAATTTGTATATCGCAGAACTTCGAGTGTTGTTTGGAGGACACAGAACAATAGAATTTCAATTTTTTAGCCAGCTAGCTCGCAAATCCGCCTGATAATTTGTATGGCGTTGTGACGCAAATGTAGTGTGTGTCTTATTTTAGCATTTTTCCTTGATCGATGAACTTGGTAAAATTAATCTCCTGGAATAATTTGAAATCAACGAATATATACTGTGCGAAGTCCAATTGTGCTATCATATCAACAAGAGGCCCTTAAAATTCAAATTGGTCATTGTTATGCTTGCAGTGATAGAATTTTAAAAAACTTTGTTTTGTTTCCTTCGTGTTTTTTTAAAATAAGCGATTTAACATCCTTTGATAATTTTATGTAATTAAATTGTACAATATCAATATTTAATATTAATAATTGACCTTTCAATTTGTATATCGCGGAACTCCGAGTGTTGTTTGGAGGACACGGAACAATAGAAGTTAAATGTTGAGCCAACCAGTCAGGTCCTCTTGTCAATTTGTATATCGCGGAATTCTGGGTGCTATTGTAGGGCACAGAACAATAGAGGCCCAATTTTGCGCCCGCCAGCCCAAGAACCTGCGATCCAAAAAGTGGCTAAGTATGGAATGTGGGATCCGTACATGCTCTATAAAATCTCATGTCCATACTTTATAGAAGTACATATTTAGTATGTATTACTCATTTTTCGGAAAATTTCTAGGTACGAAAGTTGGCGGATTCAAGCCTTCAGATTTCACTTGCTTTTATATCACCATCTCGACCGACTGCTTCCCCATTTCAAATTTTACAAACTTTTTGGCTCGCGGTTTTATGAATAGGTGAGTTACCGGATAAGCAGGTTCAATATTGATAATTTATGTAATTAAATTTATGTAATTGAATTGTACAATATCAATATTTAATATTAATAATTTAGTATTTGAAAATCATGTTTTTTTATAATGTTAGATAGTTGATAGGGATGACCATCCGTAAACAATGGAAATCTTGAGCCCTCTAGTCCTAGAGTTCGTTTGTCAATTTGTATATCGCGAAAGTCCGACCGCTACTTGGAGGACACAGAACAATAAAAATGCAATGTTGAGACAGCCAACCCGCAAATCCGCTTGTCAATTTGTATATCGCGAAACTCTGGGTGCTATTTGTAGGGCTTGGAACAATAGAGGCCCAATTTTGAGCCCACCAGCCCAAGAACCTAAGATCCAAAAATTGGCGAAGTATGGAATGAGGGATCCGTACATGCTCTATAAAATCTCATGTTCATAGCTTATAAAAGTACATATTTAGTATGTATTACTCATTTCCCCCGAGTGCTGTTTGGAAGACACAGAACAATAGAAGTGAAATGTTGAGCTAGCCAGTCTGCAAGTTCACCTGTCAATTTGTATATCGCGGAACTTTGGGTGCTATTTGTAGGATACCGAGCAATAGAGGCCCAATTTTGAGCCCGCCAGACCGAGAACCCACGATCCAAAAAGTGGCCAAGTATGGAATGCGGGATCCGTACATGCTCTATAAAAATCTCATGTTTATACCTATAAAAGTACATACTTAGTATTTTTGGCGGATTCACGTCTTTAGATTTCACTTACTTTTATATCACCAGCCCGACAGACCGCTTCCCCATTTCATATTGTAATAAACAAATATAAACTGGCCAAAGTCCAATTGTGCTATCATATCAACATGAGGCCCTTAAAATTCAAATAGTCGGCAAGTCCGCTTGTCAATTTGTATATCACAAAACTCTGGGTGCTATTTGTAGGGCACAGAACAACAGAGGCCCAATTTTGAGCCCGCCAGCCTGAGAACCCGTGATCCAAAAAGTCGTTAAGTATGGAATGAGGGATCCATACATGCTCTATAAAATCGAATGAGGGATCTGTACATACTCTATAAAATCACATGCCCATACTTTATAAAAGTACATATTTAGTATGTATTACCCGTTTCTCGGAAAATTTCTAGGTGCAAAACTTGGTGGATACACGTGTTCAGATTTCCACCCACTTTTATATCACCAGCCCGATCGATCTCTTCCCCATTTCATATTATACAAAATTTTTGGAATGCAAGTTTCCGAATACGCGGATTTTTCTTTTAAATAAGATAATTAACATCTTTTAATAATTTTATGTAATTAAATTGTACAATATCAATATTTAATATTAATACTTTAGTATTGAAAATAATGTTTTTAGGTAGTGTTAGATAGTTGATAGGGATCACGATCCGTAAACAATCACAATCTTGAACCCACCAGCCGTGGAGTCTGTCTGTCAATTTGTATATCACGGAACTCCAAGTGTTGTTTGGAGGACACTGAACAATAGAAGTGCAATGTTGAGCTAGCCAGCCCACAAGTCTTCCTATCAATTTGTATATCGCAGAACTCTTGGGTGCTATTTGTAGCACACAAAACAATAGAGGCCCAATTTTGAGCCCGCCAATCCGAGAACCCGCGATCTAAAAAGTGGCTAGGTATGGAATGTGGGATTCGTACATGCTCTATAAAATCTCATGTCCATACTTTATAAAAGTACATATTAAGTATATATTACTCATTTTTTCGAAAAATTTCTAGGTGCGGAAGTTGGTGGATTCACGTCTTCAGATTTCAGTTACTTTTATATCACCATCCTGACCGACCGCTTCCTCGTTTCATATTGTACAATTTTTTTTGTCTAATTAAATTGTACAATATCAATATTTAATATTAATAATTTAGTATTGAAAATAATGTTTTTAGATAATGTTAGATAGTGTATAGGGATTACCATTCGTAAACAATCACAATCTTGAGACTGACAGCCCTGGAGTCCGTCTGTCAATTTGTATATCACAGAACTCTGAGTGTTGTTTGGAGGACACTGAATAATAGGAGTGCAATGTTGAGACAACTAGCCCACAGGTTCACTTGTCAATTTATATATCGCAGAATTCTGGGTGCTATTTGTAGGCCACAGAACAATAGAGGCCCAATTTTGAGCCCACCAGCCCGAGAATCCGCGATCCAAAAATTGGCTAAGTATGGAATGCGGGATCTGTACATGCTCTATAAAATCTCATGTCCATACTTTATAGAAGTACATATTTAGTACGTATTACTCGTTTTTCGGAAAATGTCTAGGTGCGGAAGTTGGCGGATTCATGTCTTCATATTTCACTTACTTTTATATCACTAGCCCGACTGACCGCTTCCCCATTTCATATTGTACAAACTTTTTTGTCTAATTAAATTGTACAATATCAATATTTAATATTAATAATTTAGTATTGAAAATAATTTTTTTAGGTAATGTTAGATAGTTGAAAGGGATTACCATCCGTAAATAATCGCAATCTTGAGGCCACCAGCCCTAGAGTCCGTTTGTCAATTTGTATATCGCGGAACTCCGAGTGTTGTTTGTATGACACGAAACAATAAGAGTGAAATGTTGACCCAACGAGCCCGCAGGTCCGCTTGTCAATTTGTATATCACAGAATTTTGGGTGCTATTTGTAGGCCACAAAACAATAGAGGCTCAATTTTGATCCCTCTAGCCCGAGAACCCGCGATCCAAAAAGTGGCTAAGTATGGAATGCGGGATCCGTACATACTCTATAAAATCTCATGTTCATACTTTATAGTACATATTTAGTATGTATTACTCATTTTTCGGAAAATTTCTAGGTGAAGAAGTTGGCGGATTCACGTCTTCAGATTTCACTTACTTTTATATCACTAAACCGAACGATCGCTTCCCTATTTCCTATTGTATAAACGTTTTGGCTCGTGGTTTTCCGAATAGGCGAGTTACTGGATAAGCGGGTTCAATATTGCATTTCCATTGTTCCGCCGCCTGCAAGTAACACCTTGGCTTCCACGATCCACAAATTAGCAAACAAATTGAAATAAAAGAATATATACTATGTGTTAGTTTTTTTATATGTACTAAAAAAGACACTAAACTACCCTAAATTAAATCGTCAACCCGGGGTAAGTAAACTTAGAGTTGTAGAAAAATATATGCCAAAGGTAAAAAGGTTGGTAGGAGTATAGTCTAACTACGGAAAACAACTATCTAGAGCTAATCTACTCAAGCAAACCTATCTAATGAACAAACCCTACTAAGCAAATTGAAACTAGGTTACCTAAGTACTTTTGGGCCAAGGACTGATGGATAGTTCCTAAGAAAGCGAATGGAAACTCTATGTAAAGAAAACTAGTTCATGACAGTAAGCAAAGGTAAACTACTAAGCATACTAAGCAAATGATGAAAGCAAACTACCTTTAACTTGCCAACCTACATTCAATGAGCAACTACCCTATGAAAGCAATTATATAAGCAAGTAAACAAAAGCACCTATCTAACCTATTAAAGCAAATAGACAAGCAAGAAAAAACACCTAACTACCCTACTAATGCAAAAGACAAGTAAGAAAAGGAAACTATCTATCCTACTAAAGCAAAGCGACCAGTAAGCAAAGACTTCTCATTGAACAACTACCTAGCCTAAGAGGCAAGTGAACTAAATGCCTAATGAAAAACTATTTCTCTTGCGTGAAAGGAAACTTAAATGCTCAATGCAATGCATGAAAGGAAATCTATTCTATTGAAAGCAAGAAAGACTAACAACTAAACTTATGAAAACAATAAACTATCTCTTCTAATCTACGAAAGAAAGAAACTATCTTTAATCTACGAAACACTCAAATATAATGCTAGTGGTTGTGTGAATGCCTTCGATGGTGACGGATGATATCTCGATGACACTTGACAACAAAGGATAGTTCTAATGGTATAAGATCAATACTAATTTCAATGGCAAAATGAAAGGTATGAAGTAAACAATCCAATGAAAACTTAGCCATGATAAAAGTAATGTTAAATAACTTGCATGTTCATGTATAAACCATCAACAACATAATGAGATCATCATTATCTAATTAAGGAATTTAATTGCATTTTAATCTATGAAAGGAAATTGTGTGAAATAAAACTATACTATGTCTATTTTAATCATTCAAGCTATGATAAGAAAATGAATTAAAAACATAAATTAAACTATGCTTATTAAAAAGTAAATTGACAATTAACCAACAACTAAACAAATAAATTCTATCTAAAACTAAGAAAAGCAAACTATGATTAAGAAATTAAATCTATTCATCCATCAAAGATCCCTGTCAAATGAAACCCAAATAGAACTATGTTTTATTCTAAAAACTCTGTATTAAACTTGACTGTAAGATCATGAATAAAAGTGTAATTTGATATCTAGATGCATATGGGGTTAGTGTAGAGACTTGCAAGTCTATTCCTAGCCTACAAAACTAATTCATGCTAACGTAACTCATCACACTAACATGCAAAAGAACAATAAAACAATTAAATCACAGCTAGCTAAGTAAAACATAAAACATGCATGTAGAGGAAATAAAAGACAATTTAAATTATGAAATGTACAAACAACACACTAAACATCACCAGACTGCTGGTGCCCCCCCCAGAAAGTCATGGCTACCCTCTACAAGCACACCACGAACTTCAGTAGGCCGAATTCACCATGAAAGTAAAAAACGCAGTTCTGGCAATGTAAAAACTCAAACAGAGAAAAATCATTTTTCTGGCGATTCTAATGCTTATGCTACTTGGTTAACAATCTAATGATCATCCTATCGGTATTTATAAGCTTACAACCCAGGTGGTCGACCACAGGAGGGTCGAACCACCTCTAAATTTGACAAATTACATTAAATGAGGCCATAACTAACAAAACGAAGGAACCCAATAATCACCCTCTTTGGACAACTAAAATCGAGTTGTCTTGAGCTTAGTAGTTGGAGGGGGTGATGAAAAACAAAACCCACGTGCTCGATTTTTCCACCACTGGCCGCCAATACCATAACCGCCAACTTGCCTTGTGTTTTTATGCAATACTGGGTGTCGGATCAAGTACCAGAACAAGTGTTGGATCAAGTGTCGGAACGAGTGTCGGACCAAGAAACATGGTGCATTTTTCCCTGTAATAGCAGAAAACATGAATTAACTCTTGGAAACCATAAAATATGATAAATTAAACTTGATTGAATCACAAAACACGAATTATACGTACCTCATGCTGATTATATCATTTTACCATAAAATTATTCAAAAAGCTCCTTTAAAAGATTAAAAAACCCATATATACATATGGAAAAAAGTGTATAATAACGTCATGAAGATGATCATATCTCGGGCCCAACATACCCCCACACCTACGATTTTGCAGGTCCCATTGCAAACAAAAAGAATTCATCCCTCTGAACTAGTCTTGCTGAGGAGGGTCGAATTTATAAGCCTCTCCTTCTTACTGTGTAGGCTTAGCCTTGTGCCTCTTATGTTGCTTTAATTGTGCTCTTAAGCTGCGGTTAGATTGGGTCATCCCATCGACCAACCGTTGAAGGGAGTTAACTTTTGCCTGAAGGACTTCATTGTCATGATGAAGGTGTGCATCTATTATATTCCTCTCTTCTAATTGTTGGAGAAGCTGATGGTTTTCCCTTTGTAGCTCTTCTATAGTTGGGGCAGAATCAGTGATCTCCAAGGAAGGCTTAGGTCCTTTGAGAGATGTGGTCAATTTATCAATTTTAGGATCAAGAGTGGGCATGGGTGAAGTAGGAGTAATGGGAGATCGGAAAGGTGAGGTAGGTTCTGATTTCATTTTCCTTAGTGGCTCTAATCCATCCGCAAAGACTTCTCTAGGTTGCTTATGAGGGCTATCAAGGTCGGAGAATACTTGGATAGGATCCGAAGCAGGTGGAGACTTTTCATAAGGCTTGGTTCTTATGTTCCGGGTACTCTTCCGAAAGGGTCCCTTACCAAATCGGTTGGCTCCCCTCTTGTTTGTGGGAATGATGGGAAAATCTTGATGCATTACTTCTTGGGGCTTCTTAGGTGTAGGATCAAGAGAAAATGAAGGCATTGGGGGGTCAACAATAGGCTTCTTTTGGTTTTTTTTCTTGGTCTTTTTCCCCGATGAAGAAGTAGGAATATCAACAAGCTTTTGGTATTGTTCTGGAAAAGAGGGAGTTTGTGCAAGGGAGTTTGGAGTTTTTGGAGAGTGAGTCTTGGATGGAGAGATATTTTTTAGGCTAAGTGGCTTTTTTCCGGTCTTAACTATCAAGTGAGGATTTGCAAACCGGTAGATAAAGGCATCCCAACTTTTCCCCTGCTTCTCTAGTTCGGTAAGAACGAGGAGTTTGATAAAACCATGGTGGAACAGACTATTGTGGGGGTTGGTCACATTTTTCCTCACTTGAGAGGACATTTTCTCCAAGCTTTTGAGAAAATAAAAGGGAAAGTTCAAAGGTTTATTGAACAGAAAATGAGCCAGCAATCTAAAGTGACAAACTTTGAAGGTGGAGTATCTACCTTCACATGTAATTAACTTTGTGATAACGATGAGGGGATTTACCAATTCTGGCTTTATCCACTCCTTAGCATACCCTTTCTCTCTTGAAATGCTCTCGAATTCGGGCTTAAACACCCTGTTGTAACTTGAGAGCGACAATTGATGATTCTTGAACCACCTATATCCCATTCTTGGAAGTTTTGTTGCAGCAACAATTGACTCTTTTGTGACTGCAAAATTGAGAGACCCTACATGTGTTATCCTTCCATCAAAACCAACTGCAAATTGCATAGAAAGACCGTCATCATGGCCTTGCAAACTCGACAGAAATGCCCCCTAGCTAGCATGCATGAACACTTCCCTGCACTGTGTGAATTCTGGAATGGAAAACAAGTATGCATAGGAGGAGGGTTCGTATCGCTTGGGAATTGTGACAGAGTTTGAATTCACAAAGCAAGGGCAAAATCGAGCCACACAGAAACACAAATTGGGCACGGTCTGAGTGCAATTGGAACAGAGGGTGAATTTTACCAAGCAAGGGTGCGAACATGCCAAGAAATGGCATGGGTTTAACACATTCTGAGTGCGATTAGAACGGAGGGTGAATTCGACAGAGGTTGGGAGTGATTCCTTAACGCAAGGCAAAGCAAATGGCAAGGGAAAATGAAACAATAGAGTGCCCAACCCAATTTTGGATGCTCTTATGGTGGAGTACGTTTCCCACATGTGCGCGCAAGCTGCCATGTGTAGGAGATTCGAATTCGATGGCAATCTTGGGAGCAATGGAGTGGTGCGTACTTAGATCAATGTCCAAGTATTTTGACTTGGACATTTGATCCTAACCATATGAGGCATATTTTAATCAATGCTTGTAACAAATTTAATTGAATGTAATTGAATTCTAGTTCCCTAGAATCTAGGGCAGTTACTGGTATGTAATGCAATAACACTTCAAACGACAGTTCATTTGGCACCTCATCTGACACTTCATATGGTTCTTCATCCGGTACCCCTGTGTTAAGTGTATTTTCGCCTCTTTTAATGGACATCCTGCAATTTTGAAGTGTTTTTGATAGCCATAGTGGTTAATGAGCAGAGCCAGAGTGCTCCATGCTTACTCATTCTTCTTGTATATGACATATAGTGTCAAAATCTTTAATGAATGGGTTATAGAAAATGCCAAAACCTATAATGAACGAGTTGTAATGAACGATAAACTGATAAAGAGTGGTTTGTTAAGCATGAGTTTAGTAATGTATAGCACACAGGAGTGAAGCATCTAAAAAAAGTAACATGACTATCAATGTAATAACTTGTATTATAGTAATAATACAAAAATTCTTGCAAAGACTCTTTTCTCTAGGCAATAATCATTTGTCAGCTCATGAACCCCTCCCCCACACCTAAGTATTGTGACACCTCACAATCAAAAGTTTAGGAAACCAGTCAGTATCCCTCAATAGCCAAAGATTTATAGTATGTCAAGTGTAAAGATAAAATTTCACATATTGGTCCGACGAGACAGTTAGGAGATGGCCCCACCTATAGGATAAGAGATCCTATATATAGATAAGAAGAGGTAGGCAAGAGAGTTTCAAGATAGTCTTAGAGTCATTTCCCAATGGAAAGTTGATGAGATTCATTAACCTTAGCTTAACCACACATGCTCCATGTCATCTTTGTCTGCAAGTAATGTCGTACATCAGGACAAGTTTAGATTTATTATTTGTTTTTGTCAGATCATCATCCTCGCTAGGTAGAATGCCCCGCTGCCAGCAAGCCTGTTCAGTACTCCGACGGGTTTACCTAGTCATACCATAGGCCGATACCTGCTGCCAACAGACCTGTTTAGTATCCCGATGGGTTAGCCTCTTAAATCCTCAAAGACTGGCCTTCCATCCTTTAAGATTTTAGTATAAGATTGCTTATGTAAGAAGATGGGGGAACAGCTCTGAAACAACTTTTCTTCCTTTTTCTTTTTAATTGGGATGGTATTTATGTTAGAGGATGACTTTCCATTATATTGTTTAGTGGTTAACCCGATGTAAGGGGTACTTAAGAGGACGTGGCCTATCTAAAGATATGATATAATCAAGCTATTTAGTGTGTAGTGGATGGTACCATCGAGAAAGAATAGAAAGGTATCTCTAGGCTCAACTTACTTTCTTCCTTTGTAATTATTGTGATGTTTCCATGACTAACTGCTAATTAGACTTCCTTGTTACTCTTTGATAAACACACTTGACTCACTTACTCAGGTTTCTTGGAAAAATTGTACGAGAGACCTCTAGGCTTGATAGTTATGGTATCACTTCCTTATACAATGGTGAAGAGTTTCAAGAGCAACTGCTTTAGAATTCCTTAAAAATGATAATTTTGCAAAAAAATGGCTAATTACAGTAAGCCACTATTCATTTGATGCTTTAGCAAACACAAAATTCAAGTATAACAATGTTTTGATGAAAGATCCTTGAAACAGTGTACTCCTGGTGAAATAATTACTTACATAAATATCTAGAATTGCCTTATTAACAAAATACAAAAACTATTTACATATATACAGTGGGAAACTTAGAAAAAATTTCAAGAACAAGGGGGGACTTCCCCATCTACTAAGGCCAATGCCTTGTCATCTATCATGACTTGTAGAAAATCTTCTCTAGAAATGGGCTTATGATAAAACTAAAGTCAGTGTCCATTTACCAAAAAGGAGACTTGTCCATCGTCAATTGTTTTAATTTTTACAGCTCCATTGTCATATACAGTGTCTACCTCGTAAGGGCCCAACCAACGGGTGGTAATTTTGCCTTTGAAGGTTTTGAACTGGGAATCAAACAACAGGGCCCAATCACGAGGCTGGAAGTGTTTCTTTTTAATAAACTTGTCATGCCACTTGCTCCTTTGGTTTTGGACCAATATTGTCCATTGGATGGCCATGCATCTTGCCTGATTTCATCCAATTCATTCAATTGTAGGGCTCGTTTCTTCTGAGCCTCATCCAGGTTCAATCCTAATTCTGCGGCAATATGGAAGGTCCTTACTTGGAATTCTATTGGTAAAAGTACTTGTTTCTCGTACACTATCTCATAAGGGGTATGCCCAGTGGTATTTCTCCAGGTAGTTCGGTATGCCCACAAAGCCTCTGGGAGCCTATTAGCCCAATATCAGTGATGTAACTGAACCGTATTGGTCAAGATGGCTTCCAGAACTTTGTTTGTTGATTCTACCTGACCATTGGCTTGCAGGTGGTATGGAGAAGATTTACAATGTTTAATCCCATATTTCTCTGTTAGCTCTTTCATCAACTTGGAAGTAAATTGAGTGCCTTGGTCGGTAACAATTTCACGAGGGACACCGAAGCGGGTAAAGATGTATTCATAGACGAATTCAACAATAGACTTATATGTGGCCCTAAATAGGGATTTTGCCTCTACCCATTTGGTGACATAGTCCGTACAAACTAAGATATAGTTCTTCCTACGGGACATGGGTGAAATTGGTCCTACAAAGTCAATGGCCCATTTTTCGAAGGTTCTATCATAACTTGGGCCTGTAAAGGAATTTCATCAGTTGACGTAGGTCTACCTATCCTTTGGTAACTATCACAACTTCTCACATACTTGGTAGCATCTTTGAAAATGCTAGGCCAATAGTAACCTGAATGTAACACATTATATGTTGTACGCTTGTCAGAGAAATGGCCACCACATGGTCCATCATGACAACTTTGTAGTATTTCAGGTACCTTGTCCTCTCGGACACATCTACGAATAATAAAATCAAGACTTGTGCGAAAAATATCATGACCAACCCAAGAGTAATTAGCACTCTGTGTAATAATTTTCAGCTTTTCATGAGGTGACAAATGAGATGGTAACTTCCTAGTGGCCAAATAGTTTGCCATATCCGCAAACCATGGGGTATTGACAAAGAGGGAAAAGAAATGCTCATCTGGGAAACTATAATCTACAGGGATGTCATCATCCTCATTCTTTATTCATGAAATAAAGTCAGCTACTACATTATCCTTTCCAGGTTGGTCAAGCACAGTAATATTAAATTCTTGCAATAACAAGAGACACCTAGTCACTCGGCCATTAGTTATAGGTTTATTCATGAGGAACCTAATGGCGGAATGATCAGTGTGTACAAATACTTCATAACTTGTAATGTAATGACGAAACTTGTTAATAGCATGAACAACTGCCAAGAACTTTTTCTCAGTGACTGTGTAGTTCAACTCAGCAGGGGACAAGTTCTTGCTTACAAAATAAATGGCATAGGACTGTTGGTCCTCTTTCTACCCTAATACCCCTCCGATTGCAGTGTCAGAGGCATCAGTGGATATATGAAATGGGAGAGTCCAATTGGGCCCTCTAAGAATTGGTGCCACAGACAACTTGGATTTCAGGGTTTCAAAGGCAGTTTGACAATGCTCAGTCCAAACAAAATCAACATCTTTTATCAATAATCCAAACATAGGTGCATCAATCTTTGTAAAATTTTCAATAAACCGCCGGTAATGTCCGGCATGTCCAAGAAAGTTTCTCACCTCTTTCTGAGTCTTGGGGGGTGGAAGTATAATAATGACCTCAATATTTCCAGGATCGACTTTTATTCCTTCAAATGAAACGTGATGTCCTAGAACCACTCCTTCAGTTAACACCATTTTTCATTTTTCATTACTTAGAGATAGGTTCATTTCCTGGCATCTGATGAGGAATTTTTCTAAGTTGTCTAAGGCTTCCTGGTAAGTGTTGCCATAGAATGTGAAGTCATCCATGTAGACCTCCACACAATCATGAATAAGATCAACAAATATCCCTAATACTTCCCGTTGAAATGTGGCAGGAGCATTGCACAATCCAAATGGTAAGACCCTATAGGCATAGGTTCCCCAAGGACAAGTAAAGGTAGTCTTGTCCTGGTCCTCGGGTGCTATATGAATCTGATTGTACCCGCTGTACCCATCTAGAAAGGAGAAATACTTCTTTCCGGACAAGGTATCTAGAACTTGGTCAATGAAAGGAAGAGGAAAGTAGTCTTTCAGAGTGGCCTTATTGAGTTCTCGAAAATCAACACAAATTCTCCATTTCCCGGTCACTTTATTTGGAACCACTACAAGCGGGGATACCCACTTACTGTCAGAGATGGGATAGATAAATCCGACATTTAACAACTTTTGTATTTCCTCCTTGACTATGTCTTTGAGTGCCGGGTTCATTCTTCTCTGGGGTTTCCTAATAGGTGTTACTTCCCCCTGGGTGTATATATGATGGATGCATGTGCCAGGGTGTATTCCCTTCATGTCAGTGTATTCCCAGAAAAATTCTCCTGTTTGTTCTTTAAGGATATCTACTAACTGTTTCTGTTGGTCTGTATCTAGCCCAAAGTTTATATGTAAAAATTTCCCTGGACTAATCTCGTAGGGAATATCATAAGACACGACAGATTCATCTATTTCGAAAATAAAAGATGTTGAAGACAAAATGGATGGGTCTAATTGTTCTTGAAATTCTACCCCAAACATGTACGCAAATTGGGGAAAAGATTGTGGAAAATCCACACATGTAATAGCTGAAATGAATTGGTTTAGCACATTTTCTGGTGTATGCTCCTGAAGTGCCCTTGCATGGTCACTAGGCAATACGGGTTCTTCCCAGTCTTCGTTCTCATAAGGAAATTCAAGCCACCATAGATTCTCCATAATAGGTTGAGCTGGAGGGTAAATGGTGAGCTTCTGGATAGAGAGAAAATTTGAGATGGTCATTTCTCCTTCTCTATAGACAATAAATGCATTTGTTGTGGCTAGCCAAGGTCTTCCCAAAATAACGGGATGGCCTTAGGCAGGATCCTTTGAATGAATGACAAGAAAATCTATAGGGTACTCCCATGAGGCTAAAGTAACCATGACATCATCTAAAATCCCTTCAGGTATAACCCTAGTCTTATCTACTAATTACAAAATGGTTGGGGTAGGCCAAAGAAGAGGTTGTAACTGTAATTGTTCCAAGGTAGTAGAAGTCATAACATTGATGGTTTCCCCTAGGTCTATGAGAGCGTTTCTGATGGAGACCTCCTTAATGGTTATGGTGACTACGGGGTTTCCTAGATTCCCATACTTTTCTAGCTTTGGCTGCTCTTATATGTACTCAGAGAGTCCTCCTACCAAATGTACTGTAGGAGGGTCCTTTTACTTCCTACCTAGCTTCTTGATACACAATTATTTGACTACCTTACTATAGATTGGAATGTCTTTAATGGCTTGAAGTAGGGGAATTTCGACACAAATATTTTTCAATTCATTAAGAATGTCAAATTCCAGTCGAGTTGTAGGTTTCTCGATTACCAATCGGTCTGGATAAGGAGGGACCTTCGCAATTTGTGAAGGTTCATTTTGGGGAAGCTTGGGTTCTTGATTCTTCGGGATAATAACATATTCACACCTAGTGTCATCCGTGGGTTGTTGGGTGGTTTCCTCTTCTTCTTCTTCTTCTTGGATGACAACTGAAGGTCTCTGCCTATCTAGAACTTTTCCCGATCTTAGTTGAATTTCCTGTAATGGAACAGGAGTAATGATATATGTCGAGAATGCCTGCATCTCAACATTGTTAAGAGGTTGAGGGGGATTATTATTGGGATTCAACAATCGCTGTTCCGGTAATAGTGTCAGTTTTGGGGAGCTTTCATTTTGAAATTGGAGCGGTTGTTGTTGTGGGATAGGAGGTAAAGGTGGTAGAACAAAACCTCGCAGAAGATGTGAAGTGTTTGATGAGAATTGAGGATAAGGATGGTTGTACATAGGGATAGGTGGAGCTTGAGGGTTTCCTTGGTTGTGTCCTCCCCTCTATCCTTGAATCCAAGGATGTTGGTACTAAGTAGACCAGTTTTTCCAACCTGGTGAGTTCCACTGTTGTTGTTGATAATAGGGTGGAACTTGGGACTGTAGATCCGAGTATGTGGGTTGATTCCTAGGCTGCCCTGGCCTCCTATGTGTATAATAATACTCCCCAGGATATCCACTCCTATAGATGGCTAATAAACTGGGCAATGATGGAAATTTTTCAATCACATGGTCTTATGTACAGAAGCCACAAACTGAAATGTTATCCAATGGGCATTCCCTTGAGGAATGCTTCCTCTTGCATCTTGGGCAATATGTGCTCATTACTGCATTTTCCTCCTCCTATTTATTTTTTATTTTAAGGGTGTCCAACTGGGAACCTATTGTGCTTAAGATGTCAGTCTTAAAGTTTTCTAAAAGGTTCCCTATCTCTTCTCTCATGATACCACCTAAACTAACTGGTTTTAAGCTTCTATTGCAAGGGTCCCGAACATTCTTCCCTGTTTTGGCTCTACTCCTTGAGTAGTTTTTACACATTTCACATATTTCAGCAAATGGTTTATGAGAAATATCACCTGATGCCATCAGGTTAAGAATATTTAAATATTCTTCTGAAATTCCCTTAAGGAAAAGAGCCCTAACTACATCCTCTGGGAGGTCATGGTATTTTTACTTCTGGGAGATATAACCAAATCTTTCCATATAGTCTTCAAGTGTCTCGTCTTCTAACTGTTGGACTTTAAAGATGTCATTACGAGACTCTTTGGTCTTGCAATAGTCTTGGTACTTCTTAAGAAAGATGTCTTTCATGGCTTCCCAAGACCTAATACTGGATTCGCCCAACCCCATGAACAATCTTAGTGCAGAGTCTTTGAGGGTGGCAGGAAAGAGTTTTAATTTCTAGGCATCTTGTATGTAGTTGTAACTCCTACAGAAGATGTCAAATTCAAATAGGAAGGTGTCTGGATCTTCATAGTTTTTACCATAAAAGGTAGGCAGTGCTGAGAGAGGAATATTCTTCATGTTGACATTCGAAGTGGTGTCTAAAATCGGAAATCCAAAGGTAGTTTCGGTTTGGTTTCCAGTTTCTTCTTCCTCCCCGTGTCTTACATTGTTATGGTCCTCCTGATCACCCATATTGTCTTGGTTTCCAAAAAGAGAGTACCTAAGTTCGTTTATCTTTGAAGAGAACAAAGTTTCTCTTTGACGAAAAGGTCTTCCTACTGATTGGATGTCTGGGACTCTACTCGAGTTGGTTGAGATTATAGGTGCCAAAGTTTCTGTGTCAATTTGAGAGATAATTACATTGGCTGAGCTACCAAACAAAATATTCACCTGTTCAGGGTCTATGATATCCTTAAAATTAGAGTCCCCTGGTGGTGGTGTAAAAGCAAAGGTTGTACTGTTTGGTTCTGTGGAAGACTTGAGTGGTATTGCCTCCTGTCCTGGTATGATTGATGCTTCAATTTATTGTTCTATAGCGCTCCCTGTGTTAGTCCCTTCAGAGACTATTTTAGTCACAATTTTGAGCCCTCCAGCCCGAGAACCCGCGATCCAAAAAGTGGCTAAGTATGGAATGCGGGATCCATACATGCTCTATAAAATCTCATGTTCATACTTTATAGTACATATTTAGTATGTATTACTCATTTTTCAAAAATTTCTAGGTGCAGAAGTTGGCGGATTCACGTCTTCATATTTCACTTACTTTTATATCACCAGCCCGAACGACCGCTTCCCCGTTTCATATTGTACAAACGTTTTGGCTCATGGTTTTCCGAATAGGTGAGTTATCGGATAGGCGGGTTCAATATTGCATTTCCATTGTTCTGCTGCCTGCAAACAACACCTTGGCTTCCACGATCTACAAATTTGCAAACAAATTGAAATAAAATAATATATACTATGTGTTAGGTGTTTTATATGTACTAAAAAAGACACTAAACTACCCTCAATTAAATTTTCAACCCGGGGTAAGTAAACTTAGAGTTGTAGCAAAATATATGCCAAAGGTAAAAAGGTTGGTAGGAGTATAGTCTAACTACAGAAAACAACTATCTAGGGATAATCTACTCAAGCAAACCTATCTAATGAACAAACCCTACTAAGAAAATTGAAACTAGGTAACCTAAGTACTTTTGGGCCAAGGAATGATGGATAGTTCCTAAGAAAGCGAATGAAAACTCTATGTAAAGAAAACTGGTTCATGACAGTAAGAAAAACTAAACTACTAAGAATACTAAGCAAATGATGAAAGCAAACTACCTTTAACTTTCCAACCTACATTCAATGAGCAACTACCCTATGAAAGAAATTAAATAAGCAAGTAAGAAAAAGAACCTATCTAACCTATTAAAGAAAATAGACAAGCAAGCAAAAACACCTAACTACCCTACTAAAGCAAAAGACAACTAAGCAAAGGCAACTATCTATCCTACTAAAGAAAAGGGACAAGTAAGCAAAGGCTTCTCATTGAACAACTACCTAGCCTAAGAGGCAAGTGAACTAAATGCCTAATGCAAAACTATTTCTCTTGCGTGAAAGGAAATTTAAATTCTCAATGCAATGCATGAAAGGAAATCTATTCTATTGAAAGCAAGAAAGACTAACAACTAAACTTATGAAAACAAGAAGCAAGAAAGACTAACAACTAAACTTATGAAAACAAGAAACTATCTCTTCTAATCTACGAAAGCAAGAAACTATCTTTAATCTACGAAACACTCAAATATAATGTTGGTGGTTGTGTGAATGCCTTCGGTGGTGACGGATGATATCTCGATGACACTTGACAACAAAGGACAATTCTAATGATATAAGCTCAATACTAATTTCAATGGCAAAATGAAAGGTGTGAAGTAAACAGTCCAATGAAAACTTAGCCATGATAAAAGTAATGTTAAATACCCTGCATATTCATGTATAAACCATCAACAACATAATGAGATCATCATTATCTAATTAAGGAATTTAATTGCATTTTAATCTATGAAAGGAAATTGTGTGAAATAAAACTATACTATGTCTATTTTAATCATTCAAGCTATGATAAGAAAATGAATTAAAAACAAAAATTAAACTATGCTTATTAAAAAGTAAATTGACAATTAACCAGCAACTAAAAAAATTAATTCTATCTAAAACTAAGACAAGAAAACTATGATTAAGAAATTAAATCTATCCATCCATCAAAGATCCCTGTCAAATGAAACCCAAATAGAACTCTGTTTTATTCTAAAAACAACTATGTTTTAAACTTGGTTGTAAGATCATGAATAAAAGTGTAATCTGATATCTAGATGCATATGGGGTTAGTGTAGAGACTTGCAAGTCTATTCCTAGCCTACAAAACTAATTCATGCTAACGTAACTCATCACACTGACCTACAAAAGAACAATAAAACATTTAAATCACAACTAGCTAATTAAAACATAAAACATGCATGTAGAGGAAATAAAAGACAATTTAAATTATGAAATGTATAAACAACACACTAAACATCACCAGACTGCTAGTGGCCCCCCCATCAAGTCATGGCTACCCTCTACAAGCACACCACGAACTCAGAAGGCCGAATTCACCATGAAAGTAAAAAACACAGTTCTGGCATTATTCTGGCAATGTAAAAACTCAAACGGAGCAAAATCGTTTTTCTGGCGATTCTAATGCTTATGCTACTTGGTTAACAATCTAATGATCATCCTATTATTATTTATAAGCTTACAAACTAGGTGGTCGACCACAGGAGGGTCGAACCACCTCTAAATTCGACAAATTACATTAAATGAGGCCATAACTAACAAAACGGAGGAACCCAATAATTGCCCTCTTTGGACAACTGAAATCGAGTTGTCTTGAGCTTAGTACCTGGAGGGGGAAATGAAAAACAAAACCCATGTGCTCGATTTGTCCACCATTGGCCGCCAATACCATAACCGCCAACTTGCCTTGCATTTTTGTGCAATACTGGGTGCCGGAACGAGTGTTGGATCAAGTACCGGAACGAGTGCTAGATCAAGTGTCGGAACGAGTGCCAGACCAAGAAACATTGTGGGTTTTCCCTGTAATAGCAGAAAATATGAATTAACTCTTGGAAACCATAAAATATGATAAATTAAACTTGATTGAATCACAAAACATGAATTATACGTACCTCATGTTGATTATATCATTTTACCATAAAATTCTTCAAAAAGCTCCTTTGAAAGACAAAAAAACGCATATATACATATGGAAAAAAGTGTATAATAACGTCATGAAGATGATCATATCTCGAGCCCAACACTATGCGAATTCTAATGGAACAATCATATGAACGATAGGACATTAAAATTCAAATTCGTCGCTGTTATAATTGCGGTGAAGCTAGAAGTACAAAGAGTTTACTTAAACATCCAGAAAATGATTTTTTGTAACTTTTTGATGCTTCTCTTATAAAAACAGATCCTGGAAACTATAAACATCGCTCGTTGTATATATTCCTTGATTGAAGAACCTGTTAACATGTTTAATGCACACCATAGTTACTTTTATGACCAATTCCCGCTTCTGAAAATTTCCATTCGCTTTCTCTTTTCCCTCTGCTTTCCCTTTCTTTAATTACTCGTTTTCGGAAAATGTCTAGGTGCGGGATTTGGCGGATTTGCGCCTTCATATTTCCATTTTTACTTTTATATCACCAGCCCACCCGACCGCTTCCCTATTTCATATTGAACAAACTTTTTGAATCATGGATTCCTACATAGGTGGGTTCAACATTGTGTTTCCATTGTTCCGCGCCTGCAAATAGCTCACGGATTTCCGCGACTTACAAATTAGCAAACAAATTCCCCTTCATCTTGTATGCTTTCGCTTTCTTTTTACTTGGTCCTTTTTCCAAATGTCTCATTCTTTTATATGCAGAACCTGAAGTTCAACAATATACAAATTTCCCTCTCGACATTGTGCTTCTATTGTTCCCCAACACACAAACAACACCCGAAATTCTGTGACATACAAATTGACGACATATATTTTTCACTGAGACACAATATGACCATCGGCCCCTCACGTCTCCTGGGTATATCTTCTGCCCTTTGTTTTTGTAACCCACTTGCCAACTTTCCATACTTGGGCATTTCTTGGAATCTGTTTCGTGGGTTGGTGGCTGGACAAAATGTACAATGCTTGGTCGCAATTCTCCATCACCGCTACCTTCATACTTATTTCCATATATGCAATAATTAAGCTTTAATGCTATTAGTTCATCCTACAGGAACCGTTAAGATTGTCATTAATGTCCGGAAGGCCGGAGAAGATTTGTCATTACTACGAATTAAACCAATATTTGCGGAGAAGAGTGTTATCCTTTCCAAGTATTCATTTCAAACATGATGCAATCGGTGGGTTAGCGCCTTTAATAAATCTCTAATTCTTAATCTCTCTTCGCCGTCGCTGCCACCTTCACACTTTTTTCTAAATATGAAATTAGTGAGTTTAATGGTAATAACTCATTCTGCACGAACCCTGGAGATTGTCATTGATCAGCGAAACGCTCGAGGAGATATTCCATTGATACACATTAAACCATAATTTGCGGAGGGTTATATTATCCCTCCCCAATTTTCATTTCAAACATTGTCTGGAGGAAATGGAAATTCTTGTTAACTTGTGGCAACAGTTCTGTCCAGATACAGTAAACACATTCGGGCATAATGGCCAGAGGTTCCAGTATTCCAGGGCATATTCTTACTACTCATCTCCTTCCGCCTAGGAGAAAAAATGGAGATGGTCCCTTGGTACACCGAGAGATATATTTCAAGCCAAATAATTCCAAGGCAACCTTGCATGCTCAGAGAACCTGCCCAATTGAATTGATTCCTGGAGCAGAGGTTGATGTCATGGATTCTGAGCTGGAAGAAGATGATCTGATGGGTGATGATACAACAATGGATGATGGCAATGCAGGAACTGTTCCCACTCCTACACCCAAATTGAAATCAACCATAACGGGTGGAACTTGTCGGCTCAGTGATGGCAGTCCTGACAACACAAAAAAGAGTTTCAGAAAAGAAACCGACGCTGAACGCAACAGTCGCTTTGCAGCTCGAAAGTACAAATTCCAGAGGTCCAAATTAGTCCGTTCTGGGTGGAAGACTTTCACTGTAAAGAAATGATATGTTGATTCTCCCAGAGATATATTTCAAGCCAAAAAAATATTCACTTGCAGGACTATTGTCCTATTCTATGGATATACAATTAACATCTTCGTGAATGATAACCATAACTCTCACTGGTGCAAGGCATATTTCTACTAGTCATCTCCTTCCACCCAGAATGGACTAATTTGGGCCTCTGGAATTGCACGTGCAACCTGTGTCCCTGAAGTCTTTTCGACTGTGCAGAGGCAGTTTCTAGTTGTGTCCTAACTTTCAGTTAAGGGCTATTCTGCCCTGCAACATTTTTCGTCTTCTTCTTCACGGGAAGCTTCTGAAAACTATAAATTTTACCACAGGATGATTCATCGAGGAGAAAATTGCAAGGATCCTGCATACTGTAGATCTGGTGCCTGTGTTTGTGGAAGATACATTCAATGTTTTGGCCCGAAGAACTGGGTCCAATTTCTAAGGATAGATGTACAATACTTGGTGTTTTTCTTTTTCTGTTTAAATGCATTTGCTATTAAAAAAAAATTCCTTGGAGTCTTCGTTGCTGCTTCTTTTCTGGATTTAATGCCTGTTGTCATTGGCATGGTTCGGTGGTCTCATAGTTCTTCAATATTGTATTTACTTAGGTAATTTGTTCTAAGATGGAACATCTAACAATTATATGAAAATGTACTGTGTCAATCCACCAGGATTTTATGCAAACAAAAAATGGATTACACACAGTTTCAAACCAATGTTCAATTCTATTCGCAATGCAGATAGAACATAGTAATACCAAAGTACAATGTTGAAGAAAAATCATCATTCTTGTTTCTAGACATGGAATTATTAAGTTTTAATGCTAACAACCCATAATGCAAGAAGTTTAATACTTTAGTTAATATGTTACAGTCATGGAAGAATGTATCAAGCACACACTTACACCCACACATTCCAATAAAATCTAATCTTCAACAAAGCATTTGCTGACAATTAGTAGAAAATGAAGTTTAATACTTAAGTTACTATGTTACAGTCATGGAAGAATGTATCAGCACCCACACGTTGCAATAAAATCTAATCTTCAACAAAGAATTTGCTGACAATTAGTAGAAAATGAAGGTTTTGCAACAATGGGGCTTGTTTGAAACCAATTCACGCTTACGAAAACTGTCCTCCACCTTTCTATTTTCCCACTCTTTTATCCCCTGTAGTTTCTCTTCTTGGTTACTTAGTCATTTTTTTTTTCCGAAAATGCCTTGCTGCACGGGTTGGCGGATTCGTGCGTTTCGACCGAGTAGTTCCCCTTTGTCTAAATTGGCTCTCTATTGTTCTATGTCCTACAAGTAGCACCCAAAGTTCCACGATATACAAATTGACAGGTGGACTTGCACGCTGGCTAGATCAACATTGCACTTCTATTTTTCCATGACCTCCAAACAACATTTAGAGCTCCGTGATATACAGATTGACACACGGGCTCCAGGGATAGAGGGCTCAAGATTTCCATTCTTTACGGATGGAAAAGTGATAAAACGAGCCACATACTACATTTGCGTCACAAAAGTTATATTAAAGGGAAAAGCATTTCCTCTATAAATCTGTGTCCTACAAACAACACGCAAAGTTCTGCACTATACAAATTGACAACTGGACTTGTGGGTTGGTTGGCTAAAAAAATGACTCGGAGTTCTGCGATATACAAATTGAAAGATGAAGCATACAACCAAGAACCAAGTATACTCACGAATCGTATTCCTAGTCGTTGTTTTCTGTGCCCGCCACCTTTGCACTTCTTTCCAAGTATATATCTTGGCAGGAAAATGGGATGTCTATTACAGATGTGAATATATTGGCCCTTCTTTTTTGTCTTCTATACTTAGCCAAATATCCATTTCTCTTTTCCCTGAACTTTATCTTTCTTGTCACTAATTTGTTTTTTCGAAAATATCTAGCTGCGCGCGTGGGTGGACTTGCAGGTTCACGTTTTCACTCCTGCTCTTATATCGTGACACCGATCGACTACTTCCCCATTCCATACCCAGACACTTCTCTGACAATGAATATAATAAACCAATAGAACGAAGGATAAGTTTGTTTCCTTAAATCAAATGACAACTTTTTATCAATTGGCCAAGGCTTCCTCAAATGTGTCACCATAAACTGTGAAGTCACTCATGTACAGTTCTAGGAAGTCATGTATCAAATCTGAAAATATACCTAGTACAACCCACTAAAATGTGGCAGGTGCATTACAGAGTACAAAGGGAAATAATTGGTATGAACAATTTCCCCATAGGTAGGTGAAAGTCGTCTTCTCTTGATCCTCTGAGGCTTCTTGGATTTGATTGTATCCACTAAACCCATCAAGAAAAGAAAAATACTTCTTACCTTCTAGGGTATCTAAGACTTGATCATTGAAAGGTAACAAAAAGTGGTCTTTAGAAGCGACTTTGTTCAACTCCCCGTAATCCACACAAATTCACCATTTCCCATTTTTATTTGGAACTATGGCAAGGGGAGATACACATTGACTATCGGATATGGGATAGATCAAATTTGCATTTAACAATTTTTGTAACTCTTTCTTCACTGTCTCACACATTGTAGGGTTCATTCGACATTGGGGTTGTTGAATAGGTCAAAACTTTCCCATATATATATATATATGAATGATGAGTATAGAGATCAGGATGGATTCCTTTCATGTTGGTGTATTCCCCATGTTAATGCATTAGCATGCTTTTGCAACAACTCAATATGTTGTTGCTTTTGTGGATTTCCAGGCTAGGACCGATATTGAGTATTTTTCCTTGATCAATTTCTATAGGCATATTGGTTTTTGTTGGGGATGAAAGGTATAGTTAGGTAGGCATAGAGTCATATTCAGAATTTTACAGTAGAGATTGAATTTCCTTCCAAAAACATTTTCACTACATTATTACTATGGGAATTGGGATCAACTATGGCATCACAAATGAGATCATTGTCAATTTTGTCTTTAAATGTTAGGGATAAATCAACCATGAGCAATGGTTGGATATATTCATCATCACTATCCCCATTTCCTACCCACATAGGTGTTTCTTGCTATGATCTTGGTTTGGCAGGAGGATATAGGGTAAGATTTTTAGTATAGTTTCCATGGGAAATATTCATGTCTTTGGATCTACAACCAACATAACCATTAGCTATGGTTGACCATGGCTTACCAAAGATTAAGGGGTAAACCCCAAGATTATATTTTGGTTGAAAAACCATAAAGTATGTTGGGTATTCCCAATAATCTATAGAGATAACTACATCTTCTATGATACCCTCAAGTTTGACTGTAATACCCCTAGGTCAAACCCCAATTGTAAATGTACATATTCTCGATAGGTTGGTGAGCTAGGATGATTTGGACCAAAGTACCTTGTATACATGTTTTGAGGACAGAGTTCATGTGGGATTATTAGGCCATAGAACCTAGATGCTAAAATTCCATTGAGACTATGATTGTAATATGTAATCACTCATATTATTAATAAAATACATCATTTTTGCAGACTAAATCAGATAAAAGAGTATGGGGGGATAGGAATCCACGAGAGGGAAAGGGGGCTAAGTCAATGGGGCTTAATCCAAGGGAATATTATAATATTATTCTTAAAGTCCTAAAGTCTTATAATTTAATTTTATCCTAAGTTCCTAAGTGAAGGGAACGAATTAAAAGTGGGGGACAAGGTAGTTCCTTGGGTGCCAAGTGTCATAAAGGGCACATTCATATATAATGTGGAGATTTAGTGTAATTCTCATCATTCTTTCCCAATAATGTTGTCCATCATTCTTACCATTACTGGAGAGTGGAGCTATGTAGATTTGGTTACCTTGTAAGTCCTTGGTGGTTTTGGTTGAAGAAGCACGTTGTGAGGAATGTGGAGCAATTCTTTCTATGTGAGAGAATTGTTGGGATAAGTTCCCTGTGTGATAGGATAGTGGGTGTTGAACTCTTGATAAAAATTGTATTCTAGGTGCCATAGAGCTCTGAGACTTCCTAGTCGGCCTATTTTTGAATCCGTAGAAGGGAAGTGGGACAGTCTAAGGACTATTGAGTAGAGAAGGGGTACAATTCCTAGGGTGGGATAGGCTGAGGGGAAGGAGAGGTTGTGAGCTGGGAATTGTTGTTGGAGTTGGAAATTGTGCCTATTATTGTTGTGTTGTTTATCAGACCTTATTTTTCCTTAGGATCCTTTTCCCTGGTGGATTCATAGCCCCATCTCGGGGGTGATCTATTGTTTAGAGTGTATGGACAATATAATCTATGGATGGGAGGAACGTTTGAGGTCTGCATGTAATTGGTGATTTACAAAAAAAGATAAGTGTTATTTTATGTGTGCTTATATGCTTGATAATATGTGTATGTTTATGTTAATTATGTTGTTGAAAATGTACATAATTGTATGCATGTATAAGATATTGTTGGGACTGCATATTTGTATTCATATGTAGAGCATATTGTTAATTAAAAATGGTATCAGAGAAAATAATTTTTGTGTCGCGTGGCCCATCTTGGGGCCAAGGATGTTACATTGTGGTATCAAAGCTCTAGGTTCAATACTGAGTCTACATGGGGCCATATGACAACACACAGGAGTTGAGTTTGTAGAAATTAAACTTTAGAGGATGTCTGCAACGTGTTTGTTAAAATTACTTCCATGGAATTGGGGGATATTCATGAGGAATTTGAAGGAATTGAGCCTAGGAATTAGAAATCCCCAATTTTAATCTTAATATGAGCAATTCCGAGCTTGTAATGCATCGAGTTTTGGGAGTTAAAGTGTAGTCATGGAGAAATTGGGTAAAATACCCAATTTCAGAGTGAATTTGAGTGAAATTCATGCCCAGAACTGTCAATAGTCATGCATAGATGTAATCAACTGTTTACAAGGAAAAAATTGGACGTAACAAGCTTAGTTGCAGAGTGCATAGGCGGCCTATGTCGAAAATTTGAAATTTATAGCAATATTGGAAAAATTCGAAATTGGGAAAATTTGAGTATTTTTCGTACATGATGTCAGCATGACGTGGAGGCCATGTGGTAGAGACATGGTAGAGGTGACATGAAATGTCACAGATGCAGGTTCATGGTGGTAGTTTGATAAAAAAATGAAAGGTATTAATAACAAATTGACATTAACTTGATTCTCATGAATGATTAAAGAGTTCATCCATCATAAACCATGCTGCAAATAAGAGAAGATAACAACAATAAGAAAGAGAAATAGACACAAAGAACTTGTTAACAGAGTTCACCAATGTGTGGCTACGTCTTTGGGCTCGCTTCCAAGTGGAGGACCGCTTTATTTATATTTAATGCTCAAGTTCTCTTTGCAATGACTCTTTGTTGTTACAAACAAGCTTCTGGTCTCCTATACAAAACCTCCTTGTGCAAATGCACACATGCCTCAACAATCTCCTCTCAAAACATGACTCAATGCCCCTCAAAACATGAGAAATGGGCCATTAGCTCAAGTTGTTCTTCACATTCCCTGCATAAAAAAGTACCCTCACAAGCTCAAAGGGTCTGGTTTATATAGTTTTTAGGCTCAGTTATGGAAGCCCAACTTCCCACAAAGATATGGCCTCTTTTTGGGATCAATTCCCCTCCAAATGGCCAATAAATCTCCAAAAATGCCCAATCTGGGCCAAAACTATAGCAAAATATCCACTCTGTTACAAAAAAATCAAAACAGGCCCCCAAAGGCTAGCACACGCCCCTTTTTCCAAGTCATATTAACCATATGGCCAAGTTCTAGCCCATAAAGGTGCTACGTGTTGGCCCCTCCGTTGTCAGATTTTGGTTGTATAGCACGTACCATGGAACCAAGGGCCCAATCGGACGGATAGCCCCCCCGTTGATCGGCCATGGCCACTGGTCATAACCCTCGTCTCGTGGAGTTGAGTGCTAGTCCCCTGGCCCCATGCCCGTAGCCTTATTGCTAGAGTATACATGTCGGTTGTTATGTCATGGGTGTATGGTTGTAACATGACTGCGGGCTGGGGCTAGACCCCATCCCTTTCTGCCTCCGCGCCATACCTTATGCAAGTTCAAATATTTTATTTGAACATAGGTTAATAAGCACCATAGTAGGCGGGTTGGTAGCTCGATTTTTCCCAAGACGTTCCCCCATACCCGAAGGTCACAGGGTTGACTCCGGTGGAGTCCACAACCTTTTTACAACAACAAAACAATGACGGGGTGCCGCATGGCATCCCATGACTAGGCCACATGGCATCGTTTAACTCGCCCACTAGGTGACACTTGTCAAGCACTGACTGGACCACGTCTGCCACACTGTTGTGAGTGGGAAATCCCTCTATGGACTAGCACTTTGGGTTTTACTATGCATGCAGAAAAAACTTAAAGAATCCTACTTTCTACCTTCGTCCAGGATCTAATCCCCATTATTCTTAAGCAAATACGTAGTTAAGAAGATCAAGTGAGCATACCTTATTTCGGGCGTTTGATATCGATCCTTCTTCATGCTTGATTTCTCTTTGACTACAGATCTCCTCCCAAGGCTGACCTGCATTCACACAAAACAAACAAAGAACTCCACATGCATTTGATATATAGATTAATGGGTTAGAGATTCAATCAACATGTATGCAATAAACCATGAAAACCTCATATGGTGGGACATGAAAAGTAATTCTTTATTATTAACTTCAACAAATCAACTTACAATGATGAAGCCGACCATTGCTCCACGAACCTGGTCCTGGGCTCCTCTTCAACTGTCCTCCAACTTCTTTGCTCTATATTTCTCTTTGCACAAGGATGGCTAAAGGTTGGGACAAAGGGAATGTGCAATCAGGTATAGTTTCTTTACTATGATTCTCCTCTTCCAAATGGGACCCCTAACCCTTATTTTATAGGCTAGAAGAAGCTAGGTATTTGGTCGAACCCTCGGCCATGCATGGCCGAAAGGTTTAGTTAACTCACCCAAAGCTGTGTGTTTCGTCAGCAACTTTCCTTTTTTCGTGCTTTTGTAGGTACATGCATGTTGTTTTGGGTCAGCTAGTGTGTACATGCATGCAGTAATGGAGCAGGGCACGTGGGCCTTTATAAAAGGTGTTTTTAAGAAGAGTTGTTCAATAGTTTTTTGGCAAAGAAGGAATCTGAGATGGCCTGATGCCAGGTAAGCATGTCTGGTGAAAATTAGGGTTATAACAGATGCCCCCTAATGTGTGAGGTCAGAAGAGCATCTGATGGCCGAAATACATTAACAATCTTCACTGATGTGCTGAATAAGTGAGCCCAGGGACCAGAAATCGGGAGGTGCCGTCTGCAAAAATAAAAATTGTCTCACCAAGGCGGGCATACCCATGCTCAGGATAAAATAAAATCATGGATACCAATCAAACACACTGTAGATCCATGTCATATAACTATATAAAGTGTAGCCACGAGCAATACACAATGGAGCTACATCTCGAAATCAAAAAGATATACGTGTAGAGCATCCATCTTCGTAGAAGCTGATAAGGACTGATGGCTGGAGATGTGGTCTTCATAGCTCGAGCAACAACTTCAAAATCTTCAAAAATCGGGTAGGAGTGTAATATGAGTGTACGAATTCACTACCCAAAGGTCTTCGACGACTCGTCGGTCATGGACTAGAGAATATTGATGATTAGACTGAAGGCTTCATTGATTTTGAGCAAAGACTTGATTGGACATTCAGGATGGTCGGGTATGAGGGAAAGAGACAAACTGCAGAGGGGTCGACTCAGGCTTGGTAAAAACTTCCCTTGGACAATAGCACGACAAATGATGAGACTCAGACAACATGGCATTAACATAAGTTTACGAGGTAGGAGGCAACTCAAACTCTTCATATGTTTGGAAGAATAACCAAATAGAGGAGGACATAGCTCTACGTAGCGAGAACAACTTCCTAAGGTCATACTAAATCCCAGAGTTTGACAAACAAACGGACAGATGTGATTTATCCAAGGGTGACTCATTATGCTGCCAATAAAGAAAATACTTTTCCCTTCCTCTTTTTGGGGTATATTTGATTTTTTTTGTCTTTTTCAATAATTTTGAAAAAAGAATGAAAGAATGTTATGTTACAAAGGAGGAACGAGTGTTGCAAACATACAAGTTCAAGGCACAGGTACAAGACTAATGTTCAGAGTAAGGACACTCGGGAAAAATTCTCCAGGGGCCAAAGGTGTCAAGACGCAGAGGCAAAGTGCTACAGGGCTTGCGTATAAGGCATGCTTTAGATGGTTCAGTTGATAACAACATGGAGCCGACATTAGGCCAAAGACACGAGTATGAAAATGCGATGAATAAAACACACAATGGTAACGTCCTTCGATGTGAATTTTGTTAGAACCCTATAATTTATAGGGAAATCAATATTCTGACTAATATCTTTTTTAGGGGAGGAGATTCCAACAAATGCATATGCTTTTAGGGAAACAAAATGGTTTCAAGATGCACTTTATAGTGAGAATGGACTTATTACTTGGGGCTTGGTGTTTGTTCAGTCTAAGAACCCTTATTTCTCATCATTGGTTATGTCAAAGACTCACCTAATCCAAATCCTTCTGATGTTGTGGATTAAGGGGTGCCTATGAGTAGTTTAAAAAACATCATAATGCAATTTGACCTTCAAGGTTTTGATATTTATCTATTCAAGGTGTTGATATGTATCTAGCCACAGGAGATGGGTATTTTCTTTCACAGACGAGATTCATTTTCCATGTTGAAGGTAATCTAGATAAACCTATACTATTGGAAGATAGGAAATCTAGTAATGTTGCAGTGACATGAGCGGCTCTGTATCTCAAAAGTAAATTGGAGAATATATCTAGATTGGGCAACGAAACTTTCAAGACCTCTGATGCAAGAATTCAAGGTGCACAATATATAGTAGACAGTGCCCCCCTTTATCTCTGCAAATATTCTGGTATTTGTTTTGATTATTCCAAATAAAATCATTTGGGGTGCCATGACAAGTCAGAGTCACGCAACATTTATTATTCTAATCGTATTGGCGGGTTACATGTTCTTTGTAAGTTGTATTTTTTCACTCACAAGAGATACAAGCAAAGAAATACACAAACACAGGTATCGGTGGAAATTGGCAAAAGGGAGAATGCTAATAAATGTTGGCAATGAGATTAAACACCAAGATTGTGATCCAACAGTGAAAACACCAAAACTCAATGCAAATGTTCATCAAAACGTAGGAGGGAGGAATTAGATTCACGATGCAATTTTATTATGACAATATTAGAGCCTGTGCCTGAATTACATGCCAGTTATACTCCTAGATGTTGAGTTCATTTTGTAAATGAATATTGTGTTGGAAGATTGATTGTTGTCATTGATGTCAACCCTAGTCATGGGTTTTGGACCACAAGATTGATAAAGGTATTTGGACATGAAGGAAAATGCGCATGCATATACAACACCCATGAATGGATACTATACATCATGTTTTTTCCGGTGGTATGTTTCACGTCACATGGATCCTCATGGTTGAGGAGAAATGAATTTTTGAAGATGACAAAGTGAATTGAAAAAGGAAGTACATGTAGGCCCTGAAAATAATTAAAGAAAATAATTACA
>SNQJ01S0040470.1:60785-71730 GCA_010110895.2 Picea sitchensis | reverse complement strand
CAATTACTATCCATCTAGGATAGTTTCACCAACAATTTCCTTGATCTTCATCTCATTATTCCACATACACGCATGGGTCCTCCAACTATTCTTCTAGGATAACTCAATCTGCAAAGCGTCTTCCCGTGAGGTCTTTCACCTTAAGGGGGCCACTTTGGAGTTCATCCATTTGTGCACCTTATCAATCATGATAATACAATAATGAGAGCATGGGTCTTCCAACCATTCTTCTAGGATAACTCAATCCGCAAAGCGTCTTCCCATGTGGGTTTTCACCATAAGGGGGCCACTTTGGAGTTCATCCATTTGTGCACTTTATCAATCATGATAAAACAATAATGATTCATCTATACATTTTTCCAGCAATGCATCATATACCAATGAAACCACATCGATCCATATTCATCATGTATTAATGAAAACTCATTGATCCATCTTCATCTATGCATTCTCCTCAAGGACATTACATATTACATTACATAAATAATCAATCAATCAATCCTTTGGCATCGATAAATCACTTGACATCAATCAATGACATCAATCAATCAAACCATTGGCATCAATGACAACATGATCCAACAGATTGAACAAAGTGGTGGAAAGTATCAACATAACAATTGATGAAACATGCAGACAACAATTAAAGGAAGAAGAAAATGAATCAATGGAACAACTTTACAAAGAAGAAACAAAAGATGAAAAATAAGGGGAAGACAAAGAGGATCCGAAAGAAATAGAAGAGCAAGTTTAACAAGTAACTCCAAAAACACCTAGCAAACGAGTATAGAAGAATCATCGTTCAGATCAAATTATCTGAAACAAGGATGCAAGAGTTGAGACTAGAAGAAGAATCCATTCACCAGAACAAACACACCTAGCACTCACATCTATGATTGAACCAACGTATTTTGAAAAGGCTAGCAATGATGCATTTTGGAACAAGGCCATGGATGAAGAATTGGATCAAATAGAGAAAAATGACACTTGGGAATTGGTTCCAAGATCAAAGGATAAGAATGTGATTGACAAAAAGTGGGTATATAGAAATAAATTGAATGAATATGGATAGGTTAGAAGGAACAAATCTAGATTGGTATGTAAAGGATATGCACAGGTTGAAGGAATTAACTTTGAAGAGACATTTTCCCCAGTTGCCAAAATGGAAGCAATCTGATTGCTTTTAGCTTATCCATGCTCCAAAAATATTAAAGTGTATCAGATGGACAAAAAATCAACTTTTATGAATGGGGAACTTGAAGAAGAAGTCTGCATTGAACAACCCGAAGGATTTCAGTTGTCAGAGAACACAAATTATGCGTGTAAATTAAAGAAGGCCTTGTATGGTCTAAAAAAGGCTCCTAGAGCATGGTACTCTAGACTGGATAAATATATACAACAGTCAGGGTTCAGAAACGAAAGTGCAGACAACAACCTCTACATCAAGGTAAGTCAATATAGTATTTTATTAATTGAAGTTTATGTTGATGATATTATTTTTGGTAGTGATCATGACAGGTTAAGCCAGAAATTTGCAAAGGATATGCAGAATGAATTTGAAATGTCATTACTTGGAGAACTATCCTTCTTTCTGGGACTTTAGATACGTCAAAGAAACCAAGGAATTTTTATTTCTCAAACCAAGTATATCAGAGAAATGATAAAGAGGTTCAAAATGGAAGATTGCAAACCAATTATCACTCCCATACAAACGTTAAACAAAGATGATGATTCAAAATATATAGATCAGAGGAAATACAAGTTAATGATTGGTAGCCTACTATATGTGACAACATCCATACTATATGTAATGTAGGCAGTTGGATAGGTGGTATGATTTCAAGCAACACCAAAGGAATCACATGTGTTATCACTGAAGAGAATTTCTAGATATCTCAAAGGAACAAAAGAGTTTAGATTATGGTATCCAAAAGGAACGGATCTATCTCTTATTGCCTACACAGATGCAAATTGGGCATGTTGTATTGATGACCGACGAAGCACTAGTGGAGCAACGTTGTACTTGGGTGAGTGTTTAGTATCATGGATAAGTAAGAAACAATCATCAATATCTCTATCTATAGCCGAGACAGAGTGTATTGCAACAACAACATGTTGTACATAGTTTCTTTGGATGAAACAAACTCTGACAGATATACAGGTTGAGTATGTTGAGCCCATTCCAATCTATTGTGATAATACAAGTGCCATCACTATCTCAAAGAACCTGGTAATGTACTCAAAGACGAAGCACATTCCAATCAAGTATCACTTTCTACAGGAATAGGTTGCAGGAAAGAACATCAGAGTTGAGTATGTGGGCACAAAATAACAAGTGGCAGACATATTTACAAAACCACTTCCATGAGAAGCCTTTGAGTATCTTCGCTAGAGAATCAAAGTTGTTTCTACTTCAAAATGAATGTTTTTGAATGCTTATCTTATATTTCTTATATGTACATGATGAAGCACCATAAAGAGAACAATTTAGTTAGGGGGAGCAGCCTCGGATGGAAAGATACCTTTGCCATTGATGAAAAATGGGGAAATATTTATCAGATGCAGAGGAAAGAGGCATGATTCCAGGGGGAGAAATGGTCATAGAGATATAGAGGATAGAGGCATGGTTCCAGGGGGAGCATGAATGATATGAATTCAGTATCGCATGAAATGATTTCATCATTTCATTAGAGTGTTTCCATTAATGCCAAAGGGGGATATTGTTGATTAAGATTGGTTGTCATTGATGTCAACCCTTGAAGAAATTCTGGTAGTGAATTCTGGTAGAACAAAGGTTTGGGTAATGGACCCAAGGTTGTTTCATGTATAATGGTATGATTTTTGATATATTTGTAGGTAATATTATTCTATATGGATAGTACATGTCATGCCATTTCTGGTGGTATGTGGAACATCACATAACTCCTCACGTTTTGAGAGTTATGGCCTTACAAAGTTGTAGGACCCTCATATGTAGGCTTGAAGCTCCAAAAGGTCAAAGAAGTCAAAGAGATTGCAAAGAAGAAATTATTATTTAAATGGTAAAGAAAAGTGACAAAGTCAAGGAGGAATATTTAAATGATAAAGAAATGGAGAAGTTTCTAATTATGGAAAGTGTTTGACCCTAAAAATGAGGAAAATAGGTTAAGTGATCTAGAAATGGGTTAAATGACCTAGAAATAGGTTAAGTGACCTATAAATAAGTTGAGTGACCTAGAAATGGGTTAAGTGACCTAGAAATAGGTTAAGTGACCTAGAAGTGGGTTAAGTGACCTAGAAGATGCTTTTAAGGAAGCTACTTGGAGAGTATAAATAAGAGGCAAGGCTCTCTCATTTCATATCACACTTGAGCATATTGAATGTCTATAGGTGAATAAGGTAATCAAAGGATATTTAAGCTGAATTTCATAGGGAAGGTGAAGAAAAGAAATCCAAAATTCAAGGGAGGATGAATTCTTTTGATGATTCTTTCTAAGGTATGTTATTTACAGGTCATCTCAACATTTTCGAAATAATTTTTTTTCTAGAATGATTCAGACCRTGAAATTGATAGGCCATTGAGGGAACATATCCAAGTATATGTGGTAAACAATTCATATTGTGTGTCATTGTATTTGTTGACACTCCATGGAAAATAGGGTTTGTGGCTAGTCCTAAAACTAGTCTAAAACAGGTGTTTCGGGTAAAAACATCRTAACTTCTTCATAACAKATCCAAATTTAGTAAGACCAAATGTGTTGGTTAGTGTACRTTCTTTCATATTATGTGTAATATTTTTTGATCCATTCAACAAATTTTTCGTGYGAGGCACTCTCTACAAGGTCGCTCTATAGAATAATCTAGAATTCAGAAAGGTATTCCATTTTTTCTATAACTCCTTTTCTGAGAGGTTCCAAGYAGTGCCACCTAGATGAATTGAATAAAAAAAATTGAAGAACATTGTGTAACATTTTCAGATATTTATTCATTACAGGTACATAGTTATGATTATTTCAAGCTAGGGTTGTTGACTAATCCCAAACTAGTCATGTGAGACTAAGGAAAAGGTTGATGAAAATGCTAGTATCTTGTTGTGAAAGTTAAGGAAGGTTTGAAGGTATGTGATCATATACACAAGGTCTATTATAGAGTTACAAATCATATTTTGATGATGAAATTGATGAGAGATTTTGGTTAGAGTACATGTTGGGTACATGGTTGAGACAAGTAGTTGATGATTTGACACATACATGAGGTGTATAATTGATGATGTTGGTACATTTTGATGAGTCATAGTTGATGAGTAGGTGAAGCATGATTGGTACATACTTGGTACATGGTTGGATGCACTTGATTATGGTACAGGTTGATTATAGGTTGTTTTGGTACAGGTTGGTGCATGGTTGATGCACTTGTTTATGGTATAGGTTGATTACAGGTTAAGGTACAGGTTGATGCATGGTTCAGGTTTGTTGGTACAGGTTCATAGTGGTATATCTCACAGTGATAGTGTGACAGTCGTTCAATCATTCTACTTCTACTTCAGGGCGGTTGGACGGGGCAAGGACAGGTGGTTGTAGCCACCTTCCATTTGTAGCCAGAGAACATAGGGGGTTGTAGCCTCCTTTTGGTTGTAGCCAAAGAATTGGGGAGTTGGAGCTTCCCTTAGGTTATAGCCTGAGAAACTAGGGGATTGGAACCTCCTTCTAGTTGCAACTGGAAAACAAAGGAATTTGGTGCTTCCAATGAATGTAATTCTTCAAGAAATATAAGAAAAAACATTCTTTGGTTTTATCCCTCTTTGGGTTTCCACGTAAAACACTGGTGTACCATGTGTATTATTGTTCATTTGTTCATTTCTTATTTACTCTTTAATTATTGGATGATAATGCTACATTGATATAACACTTTGATTACATGCTTAAAAATGATTAAATTTCTCTATTACTGATTCACCCCCTGTCTCAGTAATCCAATAGTTTGATCCCAACTTCTTCAACTAAAAAGAAAAAATGGTTATATACAAGGAATGGAAAGGTTATATAATTCTTGATAAACCTTCCATTCACAGGTCCTCGACCAACAAGATCTGCATTTTGTTCCTGTAGTAGATAGGCATTATTTCCATGGTATGACACAACTTTGAAAGGTCCCAGCCACAAATAGTCAAATTCCCCATGCTTTCCTTTGTCTTGATTTTGGGCATCCCATTTCAACACCAAATCCCCTACTTTGAAATCATCTTCCTTAATATGTATGTCAAAATATTTTTTAATCCTATCTCCCTGCAGTTGAGAGTTGTTGAAGGATTTCTCTCTTGTTTGTTGGACATTGAATAGTTCATCTATTCTCCTTTGGGTGGAATCTTATTCAGCATCTTCCTCCTGTAACAATCTCATCACTGGAAATCCTAATGAAGTAGGAAATATCGCCTATGTGCCATACACAATCTGGAAGGGTGAAGTGGCTATAGACCTTTTAGTAGTAATCATGTTAGCCCATAGTTCATGGATGAGCTTCTTGTGCCAAGCCCTTTTGTTATCTTGCAACAAGTTATTGATAATTTTGGTTAAGATTTTATTGGATGATTCAACCAACCCATTACCTTGAGGGTAATAAGATGTGGAATGGCCAAGAGTTATAATGTAATCACTGCAAAATATTTCCATATTTTTGGAGTCAAAATTTGGACTTAAATGTTGTTGCATTGTTTGTAATGATTTTGATTAGAAAACCAAACCTAGACAAAATATTGTTCCCAAAAATAGAATGATAGAAATATGTGTGGCTTGCGTGGTGGGAATTGCTTCAATTCACTTGGTGAAATAATATGTGGTTGTCAGTATCCACTTGTGCTGAGCTAAAGACCGTGGATGAATTTATCCTATGAAATCAAGGCCTTGTTGTCTAAAAGGTGCTTCAACAGAGATAGGCTTCAGGGGAAAATGCTGCAATTTTCTCTTTCCATAAAAACTTTGGCATTCATGACAACTTTAAACTTCTTTGTAAACATCAGAAAAATGCTAGGCCAATAGAATCAAGCTCTCAGTATCTTGTGCACAATAGTTTTCCAATAATGGTTCCTTCATAGTCACCTTTATGAAACTCTCTGATGGTATTTTCTACTTCTCCCTCCAACAAACAACTCAACAAGATTCCTCTAGGATCCTTCCAATATAGAGACTGATTTACAATACAAAACTTTGCTTCTTTTAGCTTTAAAAAAATGTCCATGGTTTTTATCAATTCAGGAGGAGCCTACAAATTTATCAACACATAAATAATGTCATCATACCATGGAGAGTCAAGGAATTTTTGGGATACCTCAGGGACCTTTTCTTCTTCTGATTTTGCTGACAAATCAACAATGAAGTTAATTCCCAAGAGCTCACAATTTGTCTGTGCCATTAGCTTGGCATGTCCTTTCCATTTGATCAACTTTGTAGGTTTGATATCAAGGCCATACTCCAACAACATAGTTATCCACTTGCCCCTTCTTCCTTCAGGATCAGTTCGAGTTAAAATGTCCTTCATAGAACTGTTGGGTACATAAGCAATTTTATGAGAATGCAAGATATAAACTCTGAACTCATTTAGGGTCTTGACTAGTGCATATGTCTGCTTTTCCATGATAACATACTTTAATGGGAAATCCCTCAATGGCCTACTATAGTATGTTATAGGATTCTCAAAATTTTGTTCATCCCTTTGTAATAAAACACCAGGAATGGTGTGCTCTGAGGCAAAAGAAAACAATATAAAGTATTTTTCAAAGTTGGTACTGGCCAGCACTAGGGCCTTGGTCAATGCCACTTTAATGTCTTCAAAGGATTTTCTAGCTTTAGGGGTCCACTTTATATCACTTCCTTTATTGATCATGTTAGTGATATGATTTATGATTTCAGTCAGGATAGGGATGAATCTTCTCAAAAAATTTACTTTCCCCGGGAAAGATTGCACTTCTTTCTTTCTTCTGGGTTCTGCCAATTTTTAGGATTCCTTCAAATATGCTAGGATATATATTTATTCCCTCCTTTTAAATAATGTGACCAAGAAAATTCCCTTCTTCCATGCCAAATTGGACTTCTTCAGGTTCAATGAAATGCCAAACTTCCTGCATTTTTGAAAAGTCCTTCTTAGATGTTTAAGATGTTCTTCATTAGAAACTGAATACAGAGTGATACCATCTAAGTAAATAACAATAAATTTATCTTTCTCATCAAAAAAATCTATGTCCATATCCCTTTGAAATGTTACTCCTACATTCATGAGACCAAAAGGCATCTTTGCATACATGAAGGTGCCCCATGGTGTTGTAAAAGTTGTATTTTCCTGATCATCAGGGTGTAGCATGATTTGATTGTACCCAGAGAAACCATCCATCATTGAAATTTTTTGAGAACCAACCACTTTCTATATAATGTGTTCCATCTTAGGCAGTGGGTAATTGTCCTGTAGGGATACTCTATTCATATTTCTAAAGTCTACACATATCTCCACTCCTTTTTCTGACAGGTGCCAGATTTGACACCCACTTAGAAAATCTCAGAGACACTATGATCTTGGCTTCAAACAACTTATTTATCTCTTTCTCAATTAAGGGAAACAAAAAAGGATTGATCCTTCTTAATTTATGTTTGAAAGGTTTATGATATTGTTTTATTGGAATCACATGTTGAATCACCTTGGTATCATAAACTTTTAGATATTCATAACTCCAAGAAAACACATCAGGAAATTATTTCATTAAATTGATATACCTTTGCTTGACCTATAAGATAAGTGTCTTGGACAAATTAATGATCCTAGGATCTTCCTGAGTCTCAATGTTTCAATCCTCAACGTCGCCATAATTTACAGTAATTTTAGGACTCTTGGCCACATCATTATTGTCAAAGAGTTTCTCCAATGGGACCAGGCCTTTGAGAATGATGTTATTTTTTAGCTGCATTATATTTTTACAAGCAATGTGATTCTTGAAATAACCATCATTTGTGAACACAGTTGCATCTTCTTCATCACCACAATATTCCTCATCTATATTCAAATTTTCAACTACATCCTCCATCTTGAGGAAACTTTCTATTTGTTCGTCATCCTCGAAAACTTGCCAGTACTTAATATTATTTGGTACTACTGGCCTGTGCTTGACCTCAATCTCATATTTTTTTTACTTGGTATATACCCTTTATCTGATTGATAATCAGCTCAGAATCTCCATGTACAACTATTCTCTTAGCACTCATTTCTTTTAAAGTCTTCAATCCCAACACTAATGCCTCATATTCAACCATGTTTTATGTGCAATCAAAAGAGAATTTATAAGAACAAATTTTTGTACTTCCTTTGGGGAGGTTAATCCACACACCAGCCCCTGCTCCTTCTCTTCTAGCAACTCCATCGAAGCTCATATTCCACATACTATTTTCTGCATCATTTTGTTTCTCTGAACTTTCCTCATTTTGTTGATCAGATTGGTCTTTGGCAGCCATATCAATCTCTGACACTTTCTCTTAAAAATTTGAATCATTAAAGAAAATGGAAGAAGCAATATTAGTATCCACAGAGTAAATGGGATGGTTGTTTGGCTGGGATTTGTTACTGACCATGTACTTGAGCAATAATTCCCTGTACAACCTCCTATATTGAACAAAGATAGGGATAGTGGCATATGACTTATCCATTTGCAAAGTCCCTTTAAAATTTGCAGCCCATGACCTAGATAACAACATACCAAATTTAGGAGGGATATCAAGAACCACCACATCCATGACCATATTTTTTGCTGAAATTTGAGACAAATATACCACTAGATTTTTGATTAGGCCCAAGCTCTTCACATTCCTTGAATCAAAGGAGAAAAGATATTTGTAAGGCCTTGTAATGTCTAGGCCCAATTGGTCCATGACCACATTGGTAAAATTGAAAGGTGCTATTACTGTCAGAGTTTTGGCACTCTGCCATTTGTGGAGGTTCACCAAAAAGAAAGTAAAACACTACAGAACACCATAGATTTCATAGTCACGATTTTGGTAAAATGATAAAGAGCATGGTGAACGTGGATTGTATGAATAAATTGCAGAGGCTATTGAATATCCACCATGACTGTCAAAAGGTTCACATGCTTCCATTTTAATATTTCCACCAAAGTTAATAAAACCTTGCAAAAATGCAAAGATAGTGACCTGTTAAAAGACACAATTAAATGATTCTTGGTTAATCATTCATACATTAAAATGGGATGAAACATAATTGAATAGGAAGGATGATAATGTTATGTTAATTGACTAATAACTAAAGTTGTAATATAAATGAAAATAAAAAATTTCAAGGATCATGGGAAATGTGGATCACAAGTATAACATGATGGCTATGTTTATGAAGTCTTTGAAGATCTAGAAACCGAAGATAAATACGAAGATGGTGATACAAAAAGAATGGATTCTAATGTTGAATAAAATAGTGGCACTGATGTTGATGTTGATGAAGGGCTTGGTGGAAAGAATGATTAACCTGCAGCCTGGAAAGAAAAAAGAGACAATAGATTAATAAAAGTGTTATTAATAATCAAAGGTTAATAGCCTGAAAAATGAAGAGGTGTGATAGCTATGAAAATTTATGTAACTATAGAATAGACATATTGTTTGGTGAAAAGGTGTGATGATAGGCCTATATAATTGCTAAATATCATAAGCAGTAGTGTGTGTCTCTTGTTGAATATAGAAGATTAAATGAAAAAGTGATAGAGAAAAACAAATGAAGTCCAATGCTTGCTATCTTGACAAAGAAGATTACCAGAGGAATCCATAAATCATTGTCAGATTGTTGAAAAAAGGGTGGCTGGGAGGTGCTACTGCAGGTTGGAGCCTACAGGGGAGTAGGTGCTTCCTTATCAGTTGTAGATGACTAAATAGGGGGTATAAGCCTCCTACCAATTGGAGCTAGTGAAAATGGGTGTGGGTGCATTCTAATCAGTTGGTACTGATACAAAGAGGAACGACATATTCCTTCTATGTAACTTGTAAAATAAAATTTTGCAGTTAATAGAAAAGTGTTTGTGGTTTTCCCAATTGGTTTCCATGATAAAATATTGATTACAATAACAAAAGAAAAATTAATTAAATTATTGTATCACTGATTCACCCCCCCCACCTCTTAGTGACAAGATCTGGTCCTTCAATTGGTATCAGAGAGGGTCTCTTCACTAATGGTTTAAATAACTTGAATATAAATATACATCAAAATGGATCAAGAGTTGAAGATGTCATTAAAAGTCCCCCTATTAGATGGTGAAGACTATGTTTTCTGGAGTGTTAGAATGAAAATCTATCTGATTTCCATTGGAATGGAAGTATGGACATTAGTTGAAAAAGGATATGATGTTCCAAAAGTCACTCCCATAGAAGCAGAAGATAAGAGTACATTTTGGGAACATGCAAAGGCTTTAAACACACTACAAGTTAGACTGAGTAAGAAGATCCTTGCTAAAGTACTAAACTGTAAAACTGTAAAAAAACTCTGGGATAAATTGGAAACTATATATGTAGGAGAGTCCAAGGTAAAGAGGGCCAAAATTCAAACTCTCAAATTAGAATATGAAGGTCTAAAAATGAAGGATGAAGAAAATATATCAGAGTACTTCGAAAGAGTTGATAATATTGTTACTGTAATCATAGGTTTGGGAATATAATTGTCAGACAACGATTTAGTTGAAAATATACTAAGAACACTTCCTATGCTATATAATCCTAAAGTGTCCACTCCTGAAGATCAAGAAAATCTAGATCAACTCACCATGGATGAATTGTATGGAATCCTCACAGCCTATGAGTCAAGAATAAAACCAAGTTAAATCAAAATCTTATGAAGTTTCTCTCCTCAATACATTCAAGAAGAAAGATGAAGAAAAGACAAGTAATGATCAGAACTCCAGAGGAATACTTCCACCCATGAAGAAGGAATATAA
>SNQJ01S0040470.1:0-52012 GCA_010110895.2 Picea sitchensis | reverse complement strand
ACAACCCCGGACCGGTTCCACTCTTCCAGTTGACGGATGGATTGTTTCGCCCGTCAACACTATTCTAAGGAATTTATGATATTTTCCTTTTCCTCATTTGACACATTGGTTGTTGTTTTGCTACAGAAAAATAAAAAGGGGATCGATCAGCCTATTTCCTTTTTCAGCAAAGCATTGAGGGATGCAGAAATGAGATATGACATCATGGAAAAGAAATCTTATGCTTTGGTCAAATCCCTCAAGGCTTTCAGAGTATATTTTCTATATTCAAATTTTGTTACATATGTCCCTTCAGCCTCAGTGAAAGAGATACTTATCCATATTGGCATAGATTGGAAGAGGAGAAAGAGGATTGCTAAAATTCTAGAATTTGACCTTGAGATGAAGCCCACTAAACTAGTGAAAGGCCAAGGTTTAGCCAGGTTGCTGGCTAAATCAAATTGCAAAGATTTAGTGGTTAATTTCATGAACATAAACTCAGAAAATCAGCAAGATGGATTTTCTAATAAAAACTCTCATACCAGCTCCATCTTGGCAGAATTCACTTGGTAGAAATACATCATACATTTTCTATAGAATTTGCAGCCTCCTGATGGCTTGGAAAATAAGAAGGTGAGAGCTTTGAAACTCAAAGCAATCAAATATTGTCTCATTGATTAAGTTTTGCATTGGAAAGATCCTCTAGGATTTCTTTTGAGATGTCTAGATCCACAAGAGGCCCAAAGGGCCATAAATGATTTTCATGATAGCTTATGTGGGGGCCATCATTTTTGGAGAACCACAGCCTATCAAATCCTCATAAATGGATATTTCTGGCCTAGCCTTTTTACCGATGTTTTTGCAAAGATTAGATATTGTGTCAAATGCCAAAATTTTTCTAGAAAGAAGCAGCTCAAATCTTTGCCTTTGAAGCCTATGGTGGCTTATAGACCTTTTCAACAGTGGGGAATTGAATTCATTAGAGAAATCCACCCAGCCTCAAGTGGTCAACATAGGTGGATTTTGACTGCCAATGATTATTTCACAAAGTGGATAGAATCCATTCCTACAAAGTGTGCCTCCCACAAGGTAATCATTATCTTCCTTAAGGATATCATGTCCATATTTGGTTGTCCAAGAAAAATTGTTATTGACAATGTTTCCTCCTTCAAAGTTGAACCATTGATAAATTTATGTGGAAAGTATGGTATTACATTTATCCATTCTACTCCTTACTACCCCCAAGTAAATGGTTTGGAAGATTCCTCTAACAAGAGCCTCATAAATATCATCAAGAAATTGTTAGAAGACAACAAGAAAGCATGGGACTCAAAGCTAAAATTTGCATTATGGGATGAAAGGATTGCAAAAAAGAGGTCAATTGGTGTTTCCCCTTTTCATCTTATATATGGATTTGAGGCCATATTTCCTACTCATATTTCCTTTCCTGTGGAAAAATTCCTCTAGGACTACCAAGGATAACATGATGATATGGCTAGGAGAATAAAACAGCTAGTAGAAGTACAACATACTAGGGAGAAACTACTTGATAATGCTTAGGACCATTAGCAGAAGATCAAACACGATTTTGACAAGAAGGTAAGCAAAGAATATTTCCATCTAGGACATCTAGTACTCAAGTGGGATGCACCCAACAAAGAAAAAGGAAAACATGGTAAATTTGAAGCCTTGTGGATTGGTCCATTCAATATTTATGAGGTATTTTCATATAAAACTTATAAATTGCAGAACTTGGAGGATTCTGAAGTTTTTAGTGGCCCTGTCAATTAGCACTTTATAATTTTTTTCTTTTTTTCTTAATCCATGATTGGCTTTCCATCCATTGTATATACCACTTTCTCTTTGATTTTTGTTTGAATAAGTGACTCCATGACCCAAAAGATAAAGGCACTGAAACTACTTATTCTTGGTAGCTCACAAGGAGCATGCCATCCCTTGTGGAGCCAATATTATCACATGAAGTTGTCAAGGGTCTCCTATAATTGTTTTTAATACCTAATTCTACACCCTTTCCTCATCTCTCTCTTTTCCATATGTGAATCCTAGGATTTTTCCCTTCTGATTGGTAAAATCAATCTCCCTTTTGTTTAAGAACCTGGTTTCCCTTGGTGTCTTTCTTGACTGAGTATCGACCCAAAATTTGTTTGTTTCTCTCAAAGGATAAACACTTATCATGATTTGGGTGCAAAGTACTAATCATATGGTTTTCCTGAGCTCACAACAAGTCATCCAAGTCCTTTGCTGATACGGGTGACATCCATAAGCACGAAGCGAAGTAGTCAAAGGAAGTCCATTTGGTCTGAAATACAAGAAGCACAAAAGTTCATGTTTCAACGATGGAGATCCCAGGGTTGTTCCATCAATGGAGATGCTTCATTTCAGTGTTGCAACATGATTGGGTGTTAAAATCACTGAGCAGGTCGAAATATAAACCACGATATTGTGAAAGAGATATGTGGTGAGTTTCGGGCCCAAAATCGGTGTGGGTCCAAACCACTTTCAATGGCCCCAAAATCACATGATCATTCATCACTGAATCCAATAGCATCACGTGGCTACTTCCTAGTCTTCAAGCCTCATCCCGATCCCGAGGGGAAATAAATTAATGAACAAGGACTGGTATTTGAAACCTCAGCTCACTTAATAAATAGAAGCCATGAAGGGTTTGACTGTGGAGACATTTTTGTCAACTCGAGGTACCACGATGGATGGTTTTTTCCTGCAGGCCCATGCTAATCTGAGCTTGCATCTGACACAATTATACATGCACAGTCTGACAAAAGGATGCACAAATGAAAATCCTTGGACATGATGGTCAACTCATGCTCCTAGCGGTTATCCACTATTTTCGGTATAAATACTTCAGTTGAAGAATATGTTAGGGTCGATGGTTGATTAGATATCCCTATTTTGTAATAGTTTGATAACAGAGTTTTTCTCTGATTATGTATGAGAACTGAGACTTTTTCATTAATAGAAGTCAATTTATTTCATCATCTTGTTTCCTCTTGTGTTGAAACACTCATGCATGGATGATCCAGAAGAGATGTTGTAGTTGTATTGTAATGGAGGTTTGATTATAATGTTGCTATGAGTGGTTTCAATATTTCCTTTCACTATCATGTTTCCTCTTATGCTAGAATTCTTGTACATGGATGATCTAGATGAGATGTTGTAGTTTTATTGTAATGGAGGTTTGATTATAATGTTTTTGTGATATGTTTTAGTATTTTAAACTTAAGTTCAAGTATGTTCTGGTTCTTGAGTTTTTCTGCACCAAGTTGCTTGAAGGCCAGATGCTCATGGAAAACTTGTCCACTTTCCTCACTAAGTCTTCCTCCTTCTCACCTTTAACCTTAAACTACTAACTGAAGTTAGTGAGAACCTCATTTTCTTATGCATTTCCAACCCATTTTTCCATGTTAAATATTCTTATGTTGAGCTTTGTCCATTTGACCTCCACTCATAAACCTACCTCCACAAACATTTTGATGGGTACTGGGCTTATCATCCCATAATATGAAGGTGAATATCAATGCTAACAGGTTCCTCAACACAGTTTGGTTGAGCCTTTGGTCACTGTTGGACACCAAGCTCACCAATTCCACTACCTTCCACCCCCAAACGAATGGCCAAACTGAGGTTGTCAATTGGATGATCATGCACATCCTGCACAGTATAATTTAAAAAATCCTCGCACTTGGCATGAGAGTATTCTCTATGTTCAACAAATCTACAATAGATCCATACATAGCTTAATCGAATACATCCCCTTTCAGGTGGGGTTGGGATTTGAACCATTGGGTCCCATGGATCTTTCACTACCCCTTGCGAGCACCCATGCAGACTCATCGCATGCTCAAACTGGAGATGACAAATCCACCTAGTTCATTGAGTGGATCTAGCACATGTTCCAACAGGTTCATGGTATTTTATAGAAGTCCAATGCCAGGTACAAGCAGCACCATGACCAACACAAGGTGCCACACTAGTTTCAGGTGGGAGACAAAGTTTGGTTGCACTTGCAGAAAGAATGCCTTACAAGGCGTCATTGAAAGATTCATCCACTCCATTATGGACCCTACACAATAACCAAGGATGTGGGTGACAATGATTTTGAGCTCAACCTTCCCCAATCCCTTGGCTTGCACCCAGTATTCAATGTGGACCTCCTTCAGCCTTATTTTCCACCATTATTGGACACCTCGGAGATAGTAGAACAATTGACACCGATAAATATCAACCTTGAAGTCATGGAACAATAATCCACTGATCATATCTTGGACACATAGGTCAAGGTTACTTGCTAACAGATAATCCGGCTTTATCGGGTTGTCAAAGCAAGGCAACTCTTCTACTAAGGAAAGAGGCTCACCCGGAGCCAAATTCAGCACAAATTTCCTCATTTGATGGGGGAACTCAATGAAATGGATACCATTACTTCCTAAGGGGTGAGGATTTATCTAGGAGTATCTCTGTGGACACTTACCTTGTCCAACTATCTCAAAATAGTTTTTTGGCAACTTACTATTTTTAGCAGTTTTTCAGTTCTTGAACTTTCAGGGCCATTTTGAGGGCGTAATCGACTCTTTTTTAATATCAGAATCCTAATGATAGAAAAAGGATTATATTTATTCTCATAACTTAATATCCTCATCAATACCTTTCCAATGAGCTAGCATGCACCCGAAACAGAGATCATATGCAAAAGTTATGACCTCAGGAAGTTGATGTACTAACTTACCCCAATGGGGCCCACGTGACTTTTGGTTCTTCATCTCCTAGGGTTAGGTTTTTGGATGTCTAGGGTTTTGTAATTTATGTTTATTGTAAAAATTCCTTCAGAGCCTCATTGTACTCATCTTCTTGTGAATGAGCATAGTCGTCACATCTCTTCTCAGAGATAAGGTGCCACCATTCTAGTAAGCTTGTTTTCAGTCTGCATTTTATAGTTTTCAACATATTTCTTATTTAATATAATCCAAGTTTTACTATATAAATATTATTTTTCACTGTGTATCTGTGTTAATATCATAAATATGTGGTTTCATTCTGTTCTTCTCATAAATCCGGATGAGGCACACACCCATAACTAGGGAAGGATAAATGGTTATTTCTTGAGTACAACTCATGTGAAGGGTGTAAAAATAATATTAACTTGATAGTTGTGTGGCAAGCATTGAAAAAAATGGAAATAAGAACTAGAACCTCTACTTCTAATTTATGTCTACCATTCTCAAGTTTTATTATTCATGAAGTAAAATAGACAAAGCATGAAAATATATCATAAAATGAACAAAAAAGTTACAAATAATGAAAGAATGTTTCCATAGGAAATAAATAATCCAAAGATACATGTTTGGATAAGAATTGTGGAAGACGTATGGACTCCAAAACCCCTTCCTTGCATGAGTCCATAACTTCCTTGATGTGTGTATGATCCTCTCCTTGATGATGAGAAAGGTACCTAGAAATGAAATGCATTATCAAGAAGAAGAGGTCCTTAATATTTTTGGTGTGATTTTGGTAGCATGTTCTTACTATGAATTAATGGATTATAGGTAGAGAGCACTCAAGTATTTATTAATAGGAAAAATAGTGGTTAACCCCCCTTGGCATAGTCTTCAAATAGTTGTTAAATATGATTGAATGCAGGTGGAGAATAAAAATTAGGGTTTAAAAATGTCTACATATAACTACCTTCCCTTTTTGGTAAATTTGGGCTAGAAACAATCACAATTGGTTTTTTTGTGTAGTTGTGCATCTTTTAGGGGTATTATCTATGCTAGTAGCACAAATTTTAGGGGAAATATCTATGCTACCGTTTTTTAGTCAAAAATTGGCTTTGATTCAACATCTTTCATAGGTTAAATGCAGGTGGAAAATGAGGTGAAATGGAGGATAAACATGTTGATAATGGTATATTTTGGAAAGACTTGTGGAAATGTCACATGTGAGCAATTTTTAGGTGATAACAATGAAAGTTAGGGTTTTTTACTAGTCCTAAAACTAGTCTCAAATAGGTGTTCTCAATAAAAAAAAATCATATCTAATTATATAAATATCCAAATTTAGTGACATGGGTTGCATTAAATGGAGTATTAACCATATGATTTAAAATTAAAATTTCATAAATACATTTTAAAAATTGGATATGTGGCAGTTTGTACATTTTTTCTCTCGTGAAAGATCCATAAAAAACAAGATTTTGGAAATATATCATAACTTTCTCTTGTCACATCCAATTTCAGTCAAACTTATGGAATTGCAAAAACTAAATAACATGCTACATTAGACCAAGATTTCATACTTATAAGTGTGAAATATTTGGAGTTACCTCAAGTGGAAGGTTCGTTAGCAAGACTATCTCAAGCCAGAGTTTTAAAAGGTGTGTTATATTGAAATTGACATAAATTTTGATTGGAAGGTGTAATTTAGGTGATTCAAAAGTTGTTGGAAAGAGAAAACATAGCATAATATGATGGAAAAAAATAATAAGCATTTTTATCATCACCGTGAATATATTGAAGTTGGAATTTGAGTTTTACGGTTGGATCCCAAGTATAATAATGGGGATAACTTACTTGAGTGGAGATAAAGACAAAAATAAAATCAATCTTACGGAATGATTGAGGATGATAAGGGAAACTTCAAATTCCACAAGTACCTATTATTAAAATTCCCTTTTTCTACCATGTTGATCGGATTGTTCTTTCATCCTATTTTGTGTTATAGCCATGTTTTTCCTTCAATACTTGGAGAACCTTTTGTTGGTGCTCTATGTGGTCCTCCATTAGTTCAACCTTTGATTTGATGCTGATCTACTTTTTGTTTCATCCTATTTTGTGCTAACCCTTCTCTTAAACTAACTAAATAATAAAATATTAACATGAATTGAAAGGAAATAAACAAAATAAACATGGTGAGCATGAAACAATCAATTAATTAATGCAATGTTAAGTAGTTAGTATAATTAAATAAATGTCATCATTGCTTTCAATATTCACCCATAATTACTTGGTTATATCAAGTTCCTAGGTCAGCCACTACTAGTAGTGATTCAAGACCTTTCATCTCCCCCAAAGGATCATAGTTGCAATATCCTAGGGCTCTAATACCACTTTGTAAAAGTTCAGATAGGTGTTACCTTAATGACAATTTTTTTACTTAAGCTAAGACAAAACTAAATTACCTAGATTTAATCATACATATTATTAAACACAACAATTAGCTAAAATAAGGAAGGCATGTCGTGGTTCAACTTGAATGCATTTGTAATACCCTTGTTCCCCAAGTTTGTAAATATAATTATAACTGGCCAAGAGACCATGGCATACTAAGTGTGTGTGAATGTTTGATTTAATGATCCCTTGTATAAAAGGGTCAATGTATGAATTTTAATTATTAATAGAATTTGAATATGTGTTGCAAAACTGCTGAAAGGGGGGATTTTGCCAATATAGACCATGGATGTTGTGAGAGAGATGGTGAAGGGAAACCAAGTATGGTTGAGATGACCCTCAACTGACCAGTACCTACAAGGTGTAATTTATCAATAGTCCTCTGACCTAGAAATGAATTACCAGTCAGGTTGGTAGATGGAACTCCATCCTCAAGAGTAATGAGGAGATGGGGTAGGGTACCCATATGTAAGGCTTCTAGGCCTAACCACAAATTAAGATTCAGACCCACACAAACTTTTTGAGGAAGGAAAGAAATGAGGTAATTTGAGGATAGAGATATATCTGGGAGATAGCATAGTAGAGAAAAACAATCTCCATAGAAGAGTAATAGATATACTTTGCTTCTGAAGTAGAGAAGAAAAAACTAAGAAGAAATATTGTTTTGGCTATAAGAAGCCTGGGGCAGGGTTTTTCTACAAGATGATAAATGAGGATGATGAGTGACTGAGGAAGTACTCGTGCAAACCTCCTTGCTTGGAGCAGAGAAAATCAATTGCCCAGTTTTTGTGGGAGAAGGAGAGTAACCTTCGTCCTTGACTATTGTGGAGAAAAGTGAAAGAATCTCCCTTAGATCATTATGGTCTAGATCAGGGGTGGCCAGTGGTAAATCCAATGGGAGTGCTTGTTCCTATGGTTGGGAGGAAACGAGCACCCCTTTCAACATTTACTTCACATTTTCCAGTTCTGATAAGTATCTCCACACTTTGTGCATTATATTGGATGTGATGATGAAATGTCTGTGTTTATGACTCAGTCTCTCAGTATTTGAACAGTTATTAGAAATGACCTTTAATTCCTGTAAACTGTTATATTTATGTGATATTGGAATTATCTCAATTTAATTATTAGAGATTCATGGGATGTGATTTTGCAAGAGAATTGGGGTAGGGTCGACTGAAATGTCTAAGTCCTACAAACCCTATGAATTTTATCTTAGCGGGAATGTTAAGTCTGAATTTTGTGGGAGAAGGGTACTTTTTCTATTAGACTATTCACCCATCTAACTGAGGGCTCATGCCCATGTCCTTAACCCATTTGTTGTGAAAAATGATTCTCACTTAGCCCCTAACTTTTCCCAAAGGACCCATGTAACCAGGGCCTAGAAACCATGCGTTAGTGGGAAAGGAGCTAGCTCTTTCTGCTTCGGGACTTTGGGACTTGTGACTCCACAATATTTGAAAGTAGTCGAAGGCCAAAGTCATGAATCAATGCAGACTGTCGATATGGTGATCCAATATGGATCTATCTTAGCCATTATATCGAATATAGGAAGGGTGGCATTAAGTTCTTCGACGAAGTCTTTCTTTGGGATATTAGGAGTAGTCTAGTGTCGAAACTCCCGAGCGCTAAAATTGTGGAGTAAATCTTGACCGTTGAAAGGGAAGGGACACATGTCCATAGATCAATGATTATCTGTGAGTCTAGGTATTTGGAAATATAGGAACATGTGAGTTTTCTCCCGAGCTCTTCAAGCTGGAGTAAATCATGGTAGTAGACTCTAGGCACACGTGGTGACAGATCTGGCACAGCCTAGAGGGAAATCCGGGAGACACAGTCATCGAACTCTTGAATGTCTAACTACCAACGTAATGTGGGTCGTTGATCCTCGGATCCTTTGGGATCCTACTAAGCCGTCAATTTAAGGGGCCCACCTTTGACTACCAAACCAATTGGGAACACGTTGTGAAGTGACACGTCACCCCTACCCATTCCCTAACATGTGTTGATCATTGAACTACGACCATTGGATGAGGGGGACGTGGAAAGTGATCTCGTCGTCTGGATATTCTGTACTCTGGGGGAAACTGACCAAGATTTTACAAAGTATGAACTCACCAAAGTCACGAGTGCCAAAGTGGATCTTGACCGTTAGTCAAAAAGGATACGTGGCACAAGATAACGTAGTCAGGAGACTTAAATCTTCAAGGGATTTACTTCAAGAGGATTCAGAAATCTTCGAATCGTGAAGCCTTGAAGTGATGAGAATTGTAGATCTATGGATCTACGTGGAATTGTGTGAACCGTTATATCAAAGGACTGAGCAGTTATCAGTATATGATAGTGTGGCTCATTGGCGTCATCCTGAGTGACATGGACCCACTTTACGTTTGCAACGTGTCACCGAGTTTTGGATGATTCATGTACCCATTGTTCCTGTTATAGAATGGCACATGTCACACACTATTGAGCACATGTGTCACCCCTTGACCCTTGACACGTGTCAATTTATGGTTCGTGGCCGCCTAGCCTACATTGCTGGTGATGTGTGTAGAAATATAAGAGTTTGGATAGTTTCAGGAGTTTAGAAGATGAGGGGCCTGATACAATTTAGGAACGTCTAATGCAGATCATGGAACATCAATCGCTGACAGACCTAGTACAATTTAGGATCAGATGATTCCAAAGACTGATAATTTGTAGTCGAAATCATATTGACTATGGAAATATGATGCATTGTAGGAGAAAGTGGTGTAGGGAAGGTACCCACAAGGGTGGAATATTTTAACAAGCCTACACCAACACTTTCATATGTGATCTTATGATCTCCCAAGAATGGAATATTGTTGGTAGAGGGAGTGCAAGCGTCGGGTGTACAAAAATCTAACTGATCGACAGTGATAATTTTTCCCTGATGAGGAAATTGTACACATCGAAACACTGACGAGGAAACGATAGTCATAGCATAAAAACGACTTATTCCAAGTAACAAGTTGTAATCGAGGGGAGCATTGACCACCTAGACATCAACGGTGATGGGTTTGCTGCCCAATTGGATGGACAAGGACTACAAGAGTTCATGGGGATGAAAACCTTTCCCATTGAATGCACGCAACATCATTGGGGATTTATTAAGTGTGGGTGATTTTAAACCTTTCCAACATGCTAAAGACATGTCACAATTAGAGGCTCCCTCATCCAATATGGTACGGTGAATTTGTTGATTGTGAACAAAAACTTCAATTTGGAAAACAAGTTGGTGGGAGAGTCGAGATGTAAAATTGTCGAGGTTAAACATGATATTGTTGGATGACTTAGGATCAAAAGTGCCAATAGCAGCCAAGAGCATTCTACGTTGACTGGGGCAGTGTTGTAGAACTTATAACACAGACATAACACATGGTGCTTGAGCCAAATCTTCAACAATGTTGTAGTTTTGGGCGCCACATGAACTAGGATTAAAGGTAGATTTACGGATAGTGGTCTTAGGAGGGTTTAAGATAGAGTCGAATGTGGTTTTCTCGATCTGAAGTGGTCCAGACGAAGGACTAATAGATGGAGGACTAACGGAGGATGGTGATGGATCCGGTAAAGTACCGTTAGTGACTTTTCCTTTGTTAGGTTTAACTGGTGTGTCATATGTCATAGAGAAGGTGGTTAAATAAATATCATTAAATAGATAAATACGGGCACTTGCCGAGGCTTCATCATGAGAAGGGTGGTTGGAATTTACCACTGGAGAGGGGGTTTGAGAATCCATAGATTGATTATGAGGAAAAGGCTGAGTAAGAACGACGGGTTGGGAATTCCCCTTAAAACATTTGTCCACTTCATCATGATGTGGACAGTCTCGAGTGTAGTGATTGTCACCACAAATGAGACATGGGAATTTTGGTATTCATTGTGGTTGATTTTTGGTAGCATGTGGTGGGTTTTGAGCTTTCGATTGTTCATTGTTATTATTCTTCTTTGGTTTGTTCTTTGTCTTCTTCTTACCTCTAGATTGTTTTGAAGGGGTAGATTGAACTACATTCACCTCAGAGATTTGAGTTTGGGGAGAGGTATAGGAGGTTGTGGTCGAACTAAAAGTGGATGCCAGAGAAGATTGAATTTTCATTTCAGTCGACTGGGAAACAAATTGGGTTTTGATGGAGTTGATAACTCCATCTTCATGTGACATGGATGATGGTTTTGATGGATCATTATTTGCATGGGTAGCATTTGGGATTAACTCATACAAAGTAGCAGATTGGGAATAAACCAAATCTAAGTACTGACCCCGAGAAATGGCCTCTTCCTCGGTGAATACACCATCCATGGTGACATCATGAGAAATAGGGGGTAACAGTGATTTAGTAAACTATTCTGCTAATAACTGGTCAAGAATGATTGCTTTCATCAAACTTCGTCGTCGTCTCCATTCATGAATATGATCAGAGATATGCACAGAGTTTGTCTGATGAAGAGAGGTCAAGATTTTGGTACCTGTTTCGTATCGAATGGATAGTTTAAAGTGTGTGATAAAGGACATGGAAAGGGAGTTAAAATGTTGGAAAGAACCACGTGGAAGTTCAATATACCACTTGGTTGTTGAGCCTGTAAGTGTTCGCTGAAAAAGACGTAAATGGATAGAATCATCCATTAAGGAGTTCAATGAACACCATAAATGGAAAGTCATCACATGATTATTCGAGTCTTCTTCAGATTTACCATCAAATTTTGGAATATCAGAAGGTAATTTAGCAGGGATGACTAGCCAAAAAGGATAATTCAATATAGGATTATTGGTTAACTGAGAGAATTTTGGGAGATCCAGAGTCATGAGAAATGGTAGTTGTCAATTAATTTGAGGATGATACTGGTATGGAATGGGGACACCAGTAAGACCATAAACTAGGTTAGGTGTATAATTATATCCAATAGGCCTCTTAAATTCTATTGTTGCTAACTAGTATAATAAGGCTTCGATGATGGTTGAGAAACGTGTGCATATGGAGGATAACCTGATGGGTTCTGAGGATTATAAGTCGATTGTTGGGTTTTCCCATAAGGAGGAAAGAAATTTTTTCCATAAGGAGGATAAGGTTGTTTTTGTCCTTGAGGATGTTTCCCCCTAGGGAATAACGCATTTCCCAGAAAAGGAATGTGCCAAGGATTTCGTGTCACATTTTGTCCATATGACAGGTTAGGGATTCCAGACTAAGATTTCCCTCCAAGCTGAGATTGTGTCCCCATTTGAGTTTGAATCCCAAATGGAGGTTTCCCACCAACACGAGGTTGAGTGTCGAGAGGGATATGGAAACTAGAAAATGAATGACCAGAGACTCCAACTATATTAGAGCCACCAAGACCAGTTCCTCCAAACAAGGGTGTAGGGATAGAACCTCTGGGTGTAACCTGGGTAGTGTTGGTAATGGAAGGATTGAAAGCCTTGTACCCAAGTGGAAATTATGGATTTGGTATAAGTGGTGTTCCAGTTGAAGCCTGGGATGGTGTCACATTTACGATGGGGATTGTAGCAACATGCAGGACCATAGTGGAATGGACCATCTAGATACTAGGGCTCGAGTGAGAAACAATCAACAATTGGTCTGCAATGGTGATGAAATTACTGGTCGTACTAGTAAAGTTATTTAAAGGTACTGTATAACTAACAGATGTCTTAGGAACTTGTGATGCGATGGGTTTATCAGGACTCTCTCCTAGGTTACCGTATAGATCACGGACTTTCAATGAGACATAACCAAAACTAGAGGTTCCAACAATATGATTCAGGGTCCTAAATGATTCTCTTTGGAAAAAGGGATCCTCCACTCTAGATCCTGCATGAGGTCCAGTAGGTACCTCAGTCTCTTCAATAACAAAAACCTCTCTATATGAGTTCACCCACAACAGATGCGGTTCTCGCCGAGTACTCAAATCTAGGTTGATTTGAAAAGATTCCAAAGAATCAGAAATAATTTAGAACTATTCTAGAGAGTGTTTGCTTCCAACCTCAAAGCCTAGTTCATTATGAGCCTCAGGAGGGCCTTCTGAAGAGTTGGGAAGAAAAGGTAGATAACCCTTGGGATATTCTGTTGGTAACCCTTGCATCCTATGTGAATAGAGAAGGTCGATGTTGCTTGAGCAAAGTAACAACTAAAAAAATGAATCTATGGCCGACTAACGAAAAGAAACAACATACACTAAAAATCTAGGAATCAAACCAAGCAAACAAAACCTTCTCTCGATGACCGTACTAGTTGGTGATGAAATCCAATGTCACGTGATCAATTCAATAAGGGGATAGGATATAAGTGGGTGGAATAGTTACAATGGTGACCTGCTTAATAGACTTACGCCTTGGTGCAAGGTTCCACGCAATAATTGTGTATTTACACTCCAAGGAGCCCGAGTGAGTTTGACGAATGTCTGTTCAAGGTACATCAAGACTTCCCTTCACCATCCTTTGAGAAATCCTTTGAGAGAACTGAGGACAAGTGGACAAATAGAACTCCAGAGGACCCCGAATGGATTTGGAATTCACAAAGCACCGAGACCAAATGAAAACTATTGAACCTCAACAAGTACCCCCAATATATGATCTGACTACTACAAATGGTTGAACCATGGAGGGATAATATCCGTAACTCTCTCAAATACGACCTCGTGCGTAACCCTTATGTGAGAGGGGGATCCCAGAAAGCCTATATGACAATTGTATTTTCTCTCCCTATCGCAAGATGCTAATGTTTGTTTTGAATACTTTGGATATTTGTACTCGTAGTGTAATCCAAAGTGCTAATCCTAGTCTAATGTTGGTGGAAGATTCTAAAAAAAAAGTTTTAGATCAATTTTAATTTGCGTTAATTTTGCAATTGTTCTTTACTCAGGGGTGTATGAAAGTGAAACTTGATGGTATAATGACTCAATTCCCAAAATATCCATAAGAAATGATCAACAGTCTTTTCTTTCAATGAATGCCTATTTAAGGGAAGGAGAAAAATGTTCTTTTCACTGTCAAACACTAAGATGCAGTATCCTCAATCAATTGTTTCTCAATCAAATCCAGTATAATGCTAAAAATTTCATGGAATTTTGTTCTAATATCCAAAAACAATCATAAAAATGTATCCTTTTGCTTTATGTGCGAATGATAATCAATCTGATGTAAAGCTTCCTATGTCATTCAAACTTTAAGATCAATGAGATTTAGACAATCAGAAGCAAACATCACACAAACAAAAACTCACTCTCGTCATGAATAAACAAGAAAGACAAAGATAACGAAACTTGCAAAAAGAAAACCAAAAACTTAAAAAGAAGGAAAAATGCTTGGACAAGATGACTTCAAAGATCAAATGGAAAGGTGCATAGACCTTTGAATTTACTTACAAAGGATTTCACTCAGTGAGATAAATGAGAGGAAAACCATAAGTTGAGTCTAAATCGTCAAAGACAAAGAGTGACTTCAAGGTAAGGAAAAAATATCAAAATTCCAAACAAAAGGTGATCAATTCTCAGAAAGAAAAGTGTTGAAGGCYAAGACAAAGATGTACTGAGGTTGTAAGGAATTAGAGTAAATTCAAACAAAAAGAAAATGAATTCATATACTAAGCTCCTACAAGATTTTAATAGAAAAGGGGGAGCGTTCTGGTGTCAAATGCACCAGAGTGTTTCAACGCTYTGTGTAAGCTTGYCAGGGAGCACCAGTGCTCTAGTAGAAGAGGTAGGTGTCYGTGGAATCATCCGATCAGAGCTCAATGGATGAGATGAARTAGAACATCCRTGGAATCATCCGATCAGAGATCAATGATGTAAACCCACTATCAGACACGATGAGGCATGCCATTAACTAGTTTCTAAGTCTAGTTATCGGATAGTGTGTTGAAGTCAACAGGAATAGACTCGTTGAAGGAGGGACTTGATGTATCCCCCATCAATGACATGAAACTGACACAAAGATGTAATTGGTGGATCAAAAAGAACATGGACTGACACAGGTATTGAAATAGGAAATTGTTTATGGTTGACTCTCGAGGCAGATACTTCCCTTGAACACTAAGGCACAACAGTAGAAACATGACATGGACCAAAACATGATGATGCAATGGATATGGTGACTTTTGTCAGGTGACCCAAAGGAGTAAGAAAACTTAGAGGATTGGTTCAATGCAGAGATTCAATGGATTAAAATGCATGCAAAGACAAAGAGTTGTGTTCAAGGGTGACTGTAAGGGTTACTTGTAATGTTCTCAAAAACTATTTGTCTTGCTTCTTTCAATTTTTCCCCCATCCAGATAGATGAGTACGTCTTTTTAATTTAATGAGCTCGAGGAGGATAACACATGCTCGATATAACTCACCTTTGGTAAGTCCCTCTTCCTTTGTTTAACAAATTGGAAGAAGTAAGGGTTCGGTCCCATATGGGCCCTTCAATGTATGATTGTTTAATGAGTCTAGAGAAGGTAAAATCGATGGTTTTTCATATTTAAAGAGTCTGAAAATGACTTAAAGACGGCTCCAGTGTTGTCCTTTTTCGTAATGTTAGTCTCGTGAGGCCAAAAAAGAGATAAATTATCACTCGAAAGATGCCCTTTCAAAAATTTTAATGAGTGGGAAAGGAAGCAAGATCACTAAGCAATATTTTCATGTTTAGAGAGTCTGAAAAGAGATTATAGACTAATCCAAGGGGTTCCTTTTTCATGTATCCATGTGAGTCCGAAAAAGAGATAAAAGTTTACCTGGTGCATTCTTATGTTTTTTGATCTTGAGAATGAACTAAGACTATGCTAGTGAATGTGACAAGATGAAAAATGAACAAAAATTCTATGAAACCTGCCAGTAATGTCAAAATTGCATGCCGACATATTAATAAGGCCTCCAAAAAAATTTAAAAACCCAAAAATAATTATATCTTAGGAAATAATGAAATTTATAATAGTAAAATGGGGTAAAAATATCATTTGCCATTTCATTTGTGCAAAGATTTGTAGCAGTGGAGAATTTTTTCTTTGGAGGGTGAATCTTGAATTGTTCGATGCCAAAGCTACGATCAACTATTTTCCTCGTCGTTTTGATCCGAATTATTTTTGGCACGAAATGAGATCGGAGATATAATAAAAAAATGCACAGAGATATCATAGATATTCAATAATATAACAGAAATGTATCAGAGATGCAATCATAAACACAGATATATAGTAATACATGATTTTTATTAATGAAATAAATGTACAGAGACTGTGAAAATACGGAGTGAAAGACTCGCTAGAATGGTGGCAGCTTATCTTAGAGAAGAGATGTGATGGCTACTCGCATTCACAAGAAGATGAATACACTAAGGCTTTGAAGGAATTTTTACAATAAAAAGGAATGCCAAAAGTCCTAGACATCCAGAAACCTAACCCTAGGAGATGAAGCGCCAAAAGTCATGTGGGCCCCGTTTGGGTAAGTTAGTACATCAACTTCCCAGGGTCGTAACTTTTGCATACGATCTCCGTTTTAGGTGTATGATAGCTCATTACAAAGGTATCATCAAGGAGATTCATTTTGGGGGCTCAATAATTTCTTTGGATATAATTGAGAACCTCGATCTTGAAAAACCTTCATTTGGGCCGTCAAAATGGCCTCGGAAGTTAAAAACTGCTAAAAATAGTAAATTGCCAAATTTGCCAGAAAATTGTTTTGAGCCAGTCGGAAAAGGTGGGTGGCCATCAATATCCACCTGGATCATGTTTGGACCAAGTTGGTGCTCTTCTTCCTCTCTTTAATTTGTATGGTTCAAATTTATTTTAAGGCAATAACTGGGTGCAAAATTTGATGCCCTGGGTTGTCTCAAGTGCCCAAAATGGCTTGACGCTCCTCTAGAATTAGTGGGGGAGTGTTGCTCGATTTTGTAAGTGCCCATGCAACCTAGTAAATTCTACGCCAATGCTCTGATGTAGTGGTGGAGAGGGAGCTTCCCAAACACACAAGAAATTATGCCCAAAACTGTCAGTGCTCTCTTAGAATGTTAAGGGAAGCATTGTCAAGTTTAGAGCCCTCTGATGGATATTGTAAGGGTTTGTTGGCACTCTGATGTGCATGTAAAGGGGACGTTGGCCTCATGGAAAGAGAAAAAATAATTTAAAGTTTTTTAATTGCCCAAAAATTGCTGAAAACAAGTGACTAATGAATTTTTGGTTATTGATGAGTGGATTTACAGGGAAGCATGGGCCTTGTCCTTCTAGATGGGGTGGACTGGGACGGGTCAGGTAAGAAACCAAAAATGATCTTGTCAAGTGTTTTTTAGATTTTAAAACTTATATTATTTTTTTAGGTACATAGAAGAGTTTCTAACGGATGTATCGTTTCATCATGCAGATAGAGGAGAAACACATCTGGCAGAAATACCGACATTGTAGTGTCGCGGGGATTCTCAGATAGAAGTAGCGGAAGGGGGTTTCCAAGAGGTCAAGACAAGCCACCATGGTCTTACGACATGTATCCCTCCTCTTGAGAGGGAGGACGTACCATTGCACTTGCAGAGACACATAGTGGGAGTCCCTGAGAGTATTAACTCTTTAATGAGACGAGTAGCCCATGCAGTGTTGTGCTACTTAGAGCACGATGTGATGCAAGAGGATTAGGACCTCACTGATATTTTTTTTTATAGTCTTCATGACGATGTTATGGGAACAAGGACCAACATTTTTCCCTTCTATATACGTTTTGATGTAATCAAACATTTTATGTCATGCCGTATATATATATATACGTATATGAGTTTTTACAATGCTTGAATGTTGTTTTAAATGTGATGTGTTTTAATTTACATGTGATTTATGATTTATTTCCTTTATGAAACCTTATCTATGTGCGAGATACCGATCCATGATGTAATTGGATAACGAATCTGAAATGGTATTGAGTTCTTTGGGTATGTGTCTGTATTCGATAAAATCAAACATTTGTTCAAGATGACGAACTCGTAAGTGGAGATGTAGTAGGATAGGATTGTGAATAACGTATATTTGATTAAGTTGATAGACCATGATTTGAGACTCTAGGTTAACGATCATACAAGAAACACCTAGGGAGGAGGCTTCGGTTAAAAGTCTGATGACAACATGATATTCTGCCATGTTTTTAGTTGTTGATCCTAAGAAAATACCCCCTGAACTCACCAACTCATTAGAGTGGTAAATGACCCAAGATGTAGAAGCAACGTTTTGGGTGTGTCGACTAGAGCCATCCACAAACTCGACAAAGATAGGAAATGAAGATGTCATCTACGCATGAAAACACAAGACACGGTATAAGAAGCTAAGGAAAAAAATTGAGTACGCAAAATAAAAGACACACCAAACTAAAATACAATAGTGTACAAAGCACGCATGGTAGATGTTCTATGCGTAGTACTTCTTAAGGTAAATCCCATTTTGGGGCTTGCCCAGGGAGATTTTGTCGTAGTCTACTAGCTTGTAGGAACCTCTATGTAAAACGTGTTTCACGATCTAAGGACCATGCTATATAGGTTATAACTTACCTATCCCTAATTAATCATGAGCCTGGTCATAAATGAGGACTAGGTCTCCTTCTGCAAAAGCACGAGGGTGGATGGATTTGTCGTATTGATTCTTGATTCACTTTTGATACGTCTCATTAATGATAGTGGCATCACTATATGTTTCATACAACCTGGTCAGTTGTAAGAATCGTTCTTCTTTGGAAGAAGTATGAGGCAGGAGTTCTAATTTGAGTTTAAATGAGGGAATTTCGCAATCGATTAGTAAAACAACTTCTATTCCATATACTAGCTGGAAAGGAGTGAATCCAGTGGCATTTTTTAGTGATGTATGGTAATTCGAGAGAGCGGAGAAAATTTGTATATGCCAAGATATTTTGTTTTCCCCTACCATACATTGAATCATGGTTTTAAGGACCTTTTTGATGACTTCAACTTGTCCATTTTCTTGAGGATAGTACAGGGATGAGTTCTCATGGTGAAAACCCAGTTTGGCATGTAACTCACTCATCATCTGGTTTTGAAAGTGTGAACCATGATCAGTGACAATGGCTTGTGTAAAACCAAAGTGAGTGATGATGTGAGTCAATAAGAAAAGAGCTGCAGTGCGACCATCATTCAAAAAGGTAGGCATAGCCTCAACCCATTTTGTGAATTAATCAACGACAACAATGATGTAACTGTGCCCCCCGGTTGATGTAGGCTTACAGTGCATGAAATCAATGCCCCATTTGGTAAAGGGGCCAATGGAAATAATGGGATGCAGTGGAACGGGGTGGGTGCATGCCATTTTGTGAAAAACTTGGCAGGGTGGGCATTTTTTGACTACCTCAATACAATATTTGAAAATAGAGAGCCAAAAGTAGTTGGCACGTAATATTTTCTAAGTTGTAGCCTTTCCAGAAATATGACTGCCATAGGCTCCAATGTGAAAGTCATTAAGAACACATTCATCCTCTTAATGAGTCAAACATCGTCGTAGGATAGTATCAATACCACAATGATACAAAGTGTCACCGATGATAAGGTAACGATGAGAATGATGATGGATATGATGATGCTCTTCATGAGAGATATTGGGCTGAAAACATTGGGTTTGGAGATAAAGAAGGATATCTCGATACCAAGGGTCATACGTGCTGATGAGGAACAAAGTCTCATCGAGGAGAGAATCTTTGGGCTTAGTATCTTCATCAACATGGGGAAAGTCGCAGATAAGCTCCAAAAACACCAAAGCTTTTTTAGCTTTGGACTTAACAAATTCGAGATAGAACTCTTGACGGATGACGATCCATTTAGAATATTTGCCCCCAAGAACTTGAAGTTTCAAAATGTGATACATGGGGTTAGAGTCCGCGATAATTGTGGTGGTGCATAGCAAAATGTAATGACAGAATCTTTGGACAGCTATGACGGCTTCCAGAGCCAACTTTTCAACATGTGAATATCGGAGCTCAGGACTAGATAGAATTTTTCTCAAATAATATATCACGTGTTCCTCACTGATAGGGTCCTCTTGAACTAACACCATAGCAATAGTGGAAGTATAGGTTGCTAAGTAAAGGATATAGTCCTGCATATAATTCGGAGGATGCAACAGAGGTTCATTGGTCAATGCATGCTTAAGAGAAACAAAAGATCATTGAGCAGTGTCATCCCAGATGAAAGGGGTGTCTTTCTGCAACAATCACATAAATCCTTTGGTAATCTTAGCATAGTTACAAATGAACCGATGAAGAAAGTTTTCTTTCCCTTGCAAACTTTGGAGTTGTGTCAAATTATTAGGTGGAGATAAAGAAAGGGTAGCCTTAATTTTTAAGGGATCCACCTGAATCCCATCCTTGGAAACAACGAAGCCAAGGAGTCGACCTAATTCAATAGAAAAGATACATTTATGTGGGTTCAAACGAATGTGGTAGAACTGGCATCGAATAAAAATAGCCCGTAGATGACCAAAATGCTCTGATCGGCGTGATGAATGGGTTGGTAAATCGTCGAGGTAAGGTTCTGCAATATGTTTGATATTGTGGAAAGCACATGACATGGCTCATTGGAATGTGGCACCAACGGTTTTGAGGCCAATGGTAGTTTCCGATAGGAAAAAGTTCCCCATGGGTAGATGAAGGTTGTCTTATGATGATCAATAGGTAAAATGTCAATTTGGTTGTACCCTGAGAAACCATCCATGAAAGAGAAAATCACGCTACCTGCGCAATTATCAATGATTTGGTCAATGAAGGGTGTAGGGTATTTGTATTTCAGACAAGCCTTATTGAGATCCCTATAATCAATGAAGACACGAATGGTCCCTTGCTTCGTAGTAACCAGAACAATGTTTGAAACCCATTCTGTTAAAGGGACAACATAGATGAAGCCATATTTCAATAATTTCTCAACTTCTTCCTTAATAGCCACGGTCTTCTTAGGATGGACTGGGTGAAGATTTTGTCAAACAGGTTTTACACCTGGGTAGGTTTTAATCTCATGCACAATGATCAAAGGATCTATCTCTGGCATTTCCTCATAGCTCCAAGTGAAGACATCACAAAATTCTTTAAATAAAGAGGTATAAGAAACCACTTCCTCAGGTGAATAATTAACACCAAGATTAATATTTTCCATGACACATTCCTTGATTGAAATGTCAATAATGACCGTAGAGGTAATGTTTCCCAAATTCCCTTAAGAAATAGTATCTTGTGTAAGTATGGGTGATTGTGGAAAGTTGAAAACATCGGGGGGGGGAAGATAGAGTGTATATATTCCTGTATTTCTTCAAGAGGTGGAAGAAAAGAGGATCGATGATGGTTATCATCCCAAGGTACGTCATCAATTCTAATCATTTCCATGATAGATTCATCAGATGGAAAGATTTGAGAAATGTAGTCAAAAGCAAATTTCAAGAAATTTAACCAAGATGGAATTGAGTAGGTGTCGGGTGCCAAGAGATGTTGGTCATCCGAAGAGGGAGAGGTTGATTGAATAGCAACGCATGAAGCCTCAGGTGGACTAAGTGGCATGGTGTCACCTAGCACATTGAATTCTAGAGGACTAGGTATAATCTAGGGATCAGATGATTCGAAAGACTGATAAGTCATAGTTGAAATCATATTGACTGTGGAAATATGATGCGTTGTAGGAGGAAGTGGTACAGGGAAGGTACCCATGAGGGTGGAATTTTTAACAATCCTACACCATAACTTTCATACATTATCTTATGATCTCCCAATAATGGAATATTGTTGGTAGCGGGAGCACGACGTCAGGTGTACATAAATCTAACTAATTGATAGTGACAATTTTTACCTGATGAGGAAATTGTACACATTGAAACACCGATGAGGAAATGACCATCATAGCATAAAACCAACTTCTTCAAATTAACAAGTTGTAATCGAGGGGAGCATCGACCACCTCGACATCAATGGTGATGGTTTTTCCACCCAACTAGATGGACAGGGACTGCAAGAGTCCATGGGGATGAAAACCTCGCCCATCGAATGTGTGCAACATCGTTGGGGATTTTTTAAGTGAGGGTGATTTTATAACTTTACAACATGATAAAGACATGACACAAGTAGAGGCTCCCTCATCCAAGATGGTACGGTGAATTTGTTGATTGTGAACAACAACATCAATTTGGAAATCAAGTTGGTGGGAGAGTCAAGACGTAAAATTGTCTAGGTTAAACATGATATTGTTGGATGACTCAGAATCAAAAGCATCGATATCATCCAAGAGAGTTCTACATTGACTGGGGTTGTGCTGTAGAATTTCTAACGCATACATAACAGATTGTGCTTGAGCCAAGTCTTCAACAATGTTCTAGTTCTAGGTGGAACGTGAACTAGGATTAAAGGTATATTTATAAATAGTTCTCTTAGGAGGGCGTAATATAGATTCAAACATAGTTTTCTCAATCTGAAGTGGTCCATACGAAGGACTAACATATGGAGGACTAATAGAGGATGTTGATGGATCTGGTAAAGTACCGTTAGTGACTTTTCCTTTATCGGGTTTAACTGGTGTTTCGTATGTCGTAGAGCAGGTGGTTAAATCAATCTTGTTAAATAGATAAATATGGGCACTTGCCGAGGCTTCATCATGAGAAGGGTGGTTGGAATTTCCCCCTAGAGAGTGGGTTTGAGCAACCATATATTGTTGCTAAGGAAAAGGCTGAGTAAGCACAACAAGTTGGGAATTCCCCTTAAAACGTTTGTCCACTTCATCGCGATGTGGAAAGTCTTCAATGTAGTGATCGTCACCACAAATGAGACATGGGATTTTTGGTTTCCGTTGTGGTTTATTTTCGATAGCAGGTGGTGGGTTTTGAGCTTTTGGTTGTTCATTGCTATTATTCTTCTTTGGTTTGTTCTTTTTCTTCTTCTTACCTCTGGATTGTTGTGAAGGGGAATATTGAACTGTATTCACCTCAGATATTTGAGTTTGGGGAGAGATAGAGGAGGGTGTGGTCGAACTGGAAGTGGATTCCAGAGAAGATCGACTTGTCGTTCCACTTGACTGGGAAACAGATTGGGTTTTGACGGAGCTGATAACTCCATCTTCATGTGACATGGATGATTGTTTAGATGGATTTTTATTTGCATGGGTAGCATTTGGGATTAACTCATACAAAGTACCATATTGGGAATAAACCAAATCTAAGTAACGAGCCCGAGCAAAGGCCTCTTCCTAGGAGACTACACTACTCATGGAAACATCACGAGCAATTAGGGGTAATAGTGATTTACTAAACCATTCTGACAATAATTGGTTAGGAATGACTACTTTGATCAACCTTCATCATCGTCTCCATTCATGAATATGATTAGAGATATTCATGGATTTTTTCTGACGAAGGGAGGTCAAGAGTTCAGTACTCGTCTCGTATCGAATGGGTAGTTGAAAGTGTGTGAGAAAGGACATGGAAAGGGAGTTAAAATATTGTAAAGAACCACATGGAAGTTCGATATACCACTTGGCTGCTGAGCCCGTAAGTGTTCGCTAAAAAGGACGTAAATGGATAGAATCATCCATTAAGGATTTCGATGAACACCATAAATGGAAAGTCATCACATGATTGTTCGGGTCTTCTCCAACGATAACATCAAATTTTGGAATATCGGAAGGTAATTTAGCAGGGATGACTGGCCAAAAAGGATAATGCAATATAGGATCATTGGTTAACCGAGACAAGTATGGGAGATCATAGTCATGAGAAATGGTAGTTGTCGGTTAATGTGAGGATGATATTGGTGTGGCATGGGGACACCAGTAGGACCATAAATTGGGTTAGGTGGATAATTATATCTAGTAGGTCCTCCTACATTTCGTTGTTGCTGACCAGTATAACCAAGATTTGAAGATGGTTGAGAAACATGTGCATATGGAGGATAACCTGATGGGTTCTAAGGATTATAAGTCAGTTGTTGGGTTTTCCCATAAGGAGAATATATATTTTGTCCTTAAGGAGGATAACGTTGTTGTTGTCCTTGAGGATGTTGCACCCTAGGGAATAGTAGATTTCCCAGAAAAGGAATGTGCCAAGGATTTGGTGTCACATTCTGTCCATATGACAGGTTAGGGATTCTAGTCTGAGATTTCCCCCCAAGCTGAGATTGTGTCCCCATTTGAGTTTGTATCCCAAATGAAGGTTTCCCCCAAGCATGAGGTTGAGTGTCCAGAGGGACTTGGAAACCAGAAAATGAATGATCAGAGACTCCAACTAGATTAGAGCCACCAAGACCAGTTCCTCTAAACAAAGATGTAGGGATAGAACCTCCAGGTGTAACCTGGGTAGTGTTGGTAATGGAAGGATTCAAAGCTCTGTACCCAAGTGGAACTGACGGATTTGGTCTAAGTGGTGTTCCAAGAAGAGCCTAGGATGGTGTCACATTTCTGGTGGGGATTATAGAAACATGCAAAACCATAGTGGAATGGGCCATCTGGATACTAGGGTTCGAGTGAGAACCAATCAAAAATTGGTCTGCAACGGTGATGGCATTACTAGTCATACCAGTAAAGTGATTTAAAGGTACCGTATAACTAACAGACGTCTTGAAGTGGTCTAAAGTTACCGTATAACTAACAGACGTCTTGAGAACTTGTTATTCCATGGGTAAATTGGGACTCACTCCTAGGTTATTGTATAGATCACGGACTATCAAAGGGACGTAACCAAATCCAGAGGTTCCAACAATATGAGTCAAGGTCCTAAATGGTTCATCAAAAAATGTGGATCCTCTACTCCAGATCCCATGTGAGGTTCGGTAGGTACCTAAGTCTCTTCAATAACAACAACCTATCAATATGAGTTCACCCACAACAGATGAAGTTCTCATCTAATACTCAAGGTTTGGTTGATTCGAAAAGCTTCCAAATAATTGCAGGTTGGCAACCACCCATTTTTTTCTATTTGTCTCTAAAAGTTTCTACACCTATGTCTCCTCGAACTTCAATTTTTGTCGCGATTTTGGCAAAATGCATCTATATTTCCATTTCAAGCCTATTACTTGCATATTGATTTCGATTTAATTTCACGACCGAAAGCTGAAAACTCCTCCAAATACACTTGGACCGGGCCATGATCCGCCATTTGATATCCCATTGGTACCTCTACCTTTGGTCCGCTATTAAAAGTGGTTGGAATGACTTTCAAATTATGTCCATTTACTTTGATTGCTCAACTTGATTTCTTTGGTAAGGCATTGAAAGTGTTAAGTTATGGGTTATATTTGGGTCATGGTTGATCTGTTCCCATATAATGATCCTTTACTATCATAACTTCAACTTCATTTACCCATTTCAAAAGTCATTGGCTGAAAATGCTTGCGAACTCGATTATGCCAAAACCACAATGCTATATCGGCTTGATTTCATACATTTGAGTGGGCACATTTCAATTCTGTCGCTAAGAAACTTCGACTTCATGTTGGACTGAACTATACACTTGGCGCATGAATACGATATATGGTTTTGGTTTTACATTTGATTAATGGCACGCTGATATGGCTATTCACCCATTTTGGGTTGGCTGATTAATATGTTTTAAACGCTATGATTACCGATGGAATAGCTACCGCGACTCACCATTAATACACCATGGCGTGCTGATAATCGGTAACTCGCGTCTTCACATAAAGGCATTGCTGCTCTGGAACCCCACCCCATTTCTCCTATCGACTCCACCCAATTCCATTACCCAAAGATACCCAAGTCGTTAAAACCATGGTCAGAGGGCCTAAGGCCAACCGTGTAAATTCTAAAGCATAAGAAAATGCTCGATTAATAAGGCATATAAATAAATAAACCCACTTTATCAACCCTAATCTCTATCGTATCGTGAATATTCTGATTCGGAGATTGAACGCTTCCTTGCAAATGAGTATCCCTAATCAGAAGGTCTATGTAACAAACCCTCATACGACTATGTCAAAAACCTACCACCTTGTTCGCTAAATGATCCAAATTATCCGTGCATTGAAGTGCCCTCGTGGAATCCCTGCGGACTGGCCGGAACCTATCCTCGCTTTAACCAATTGTTCCACCATGCCATCAATGTATTGCGGTTGGAAATATACTACTTAGATGTGTCGATGTTGCAATCCGGAATCCATGATTAGAAGATCATGGAAAATATCACTACCATAAAGCCGGCAAACCGACCTATTAAGAGATGTACCAACAATGTGTTCACTATCTGCTAGAACATCGAACACATAAAGAATCGCCAACTGAAATTGGCATAGCCCGAGCAATCTCGTTGGTATGATTGTCCCCTGTTTATATTATGAACTTACAACAGGTATAAATAATTTGGAATTATTAATGAGCATGCATTATTGTGTATAAGTTTGTTTTAATTAATCGAATTTTGGATTGGTTTTGATTCGATTTAGTTCCGATTTGATCGTGATTGGATTTATTTTTTATTTGATTAATCATAGGATAGATTTGTTTGTCTCAATTTGGTTTGAACTGAATACTCTATCTATTATTGAAGTTGTCAATATTTTCTAAAACATAGGTCATTTTCGGTATATCAATTTCAAACACAGTTAATAGTTCATTTCGAATTGGTCATACAAGAAATATTTGGTAAATTATGGTTAACTGTTGTATTCGAATTCTATTCTGTGGATACATGACTAAATTATGAGTAGATTTGAATCATGACTATTATATCGAATCTATCGATTCGTATAGTTTGACCGTATGACTAGTTTGATTCATATATCATTTAATTTTGATTGGGAATGAAATTGATTATACCCAGGATTACAATGTGTTTCTATTTTAGTCAGCCAGATTGATTTGATAATTGCCTATTTCATGGATTCTCATTGATTCTCACTGTTCTGCTGGATCAGGTAGATTATCAATCACGATTATTATTTTGGGCATATCTGTTAACCGTATGACACCGGGCCACCAAAAGACCATGGCAAAGCTCAGGATAATGTATATGCATATTTCGGGCTTGGATTATAATCAGAACGGCTCTGATATTTGATTAACCAATGCACCTTTTATGCATTGTAACCAATCAATTTGATTGTGTTTGATTGTAACTATAACGAGTTTGGATATGATGCATTTTTATTTGTAATTGCATTTGGATATGAAACAAAGGTATATTATTTGTCCTGGATTTAATGGCAATTCAAAACGTATATCTCTTGGCCTCGGGTCCTGATTGCCTCCTTTTTCGATTTGATTTGTTTTGAATGATAAATTTGCTTGAGCCATTAGTAATCCAATTTTTGTGTTTATTAAAAGAAAATTAAATTGATTGTTTTGAAAGATTTCATTTGATTTCTATCTGATCTTGCATTCTATTTCTTTAGTTCAGCCACGTAACTGTGACTCAGAAATGTTTGTAGAATCAATTCTTTAGTGCTCTGTTACTCAAATATCTTCTAATTTGATAGCTGTGTTCCCATTAAGGGTGTAACTAATTCCAAATTGAGTTGTTGAGCAGCTAGGGATGTTCCAAAGATTTTACTTGCATTTCATTTTCTTATTTTATGTATGATTTGGAATCTGTTCCCATTTCATGTAAAAACACTCTACATTATTCACAAGGAAGTTCTTTTACCTTGTGAAAAGTCCCCATATACTTATGATTTTTGTAGTAATGTTGATCCTCATTCGTGGAGAACAAGGATATGAAGTTCCAATACAGACTGGAGCAGATATGATGTTTTGTCATAGCTTTAGCTTCCTCAATATATCATCAACATTTTGTTTCATGTTTTATATATCAAATTTGTGTATGATTTATGACTACTTTAGCTATCCAAATCAAATGAAAATGATATAACTTCCATCAATCGCTATCCATATCTCATATTCTAAATAGATAAAATACATAGCAATCGTTAATTCATTTTGTGAATGATAGTTTTATCTCTTCACAGACTCAATTGTTATATATAAGTTTTTGCATACCGTGCTCCCCTTTATTGCAGAATTTGTAATCATAAGACTATACAGGATTTTCTTTATGTCTTGTTTGTCCAGAAAACACTTCAAGAAGCAAAGATAGCTTAATCATTTACTTAAAAGCTCACACCAACCTAAATTTCTTCCCACCAAATTTAGAAGTCATCTTACCACTGTATTAATTTGGAGCCGCCTGTGTCAATTATTTGTTAATGCATCAAGCTCCATTAAGTATTTTAACTTATTATAAGTTTGATTAGATTTATATTAGATTGTTTAATTTCAAAAGAATGATTATTTCTTTTCATAAAATATAAAAAACTCAAAAAAAAAAAAAAATATTTTCAACTAAAAATATTTTTTTCTCTGTCTTAGGGAAGAAAGGAAATGAGTTTTACAAGTTGCAGATTTGAATAAGTTGTAATTAAATTAGCAATTAGATAGTTGATTTGAGTTATTATAATAGTAATTAGTGGATTGTATATAACAATTAGAATAGTTATATTTAGTTTAGTTTAATTAGTAGTTTGTTTTAATTAGATTAGTCTATTAGTTAGTTTTAGTTAGTTTAGTTTTCTATTTAGTTTAGTTTGTTTTTATTTGGTTTGTTTAGATTACTTAGCTTAGATCAATTGTCTCTTTGGTTTTCTTTGAAAGACCTTAGAGCTGCTAATCTGGAGCTGCGAAACTCGCTGTAGTGGTCTTATTCCAAACGAATTTACATTAGACACTCTCGGACCGGTTCCACTCTCCCATTGACGGACGATCAATTTCGCACATCAACAAATGGCGCTATAAGGAGTGCCTGAACTTAATTAATGGAACCAGGTGGTCACAAGACTTCTCCCCACCTAATCGCACACCCATAGTGACCAGAACTGTTCACAAGATAATATCCCCTCAAACAACTACTTTCAACCGAAGATCCACAGATCACAGCTGAGCCAATAAACTCTAATCCTACAGGTGGTGATCCTCAAGAGATCGCTCACAATCTCTTTCTTATCAAACATAGTGCCTTAGGCAAGTCTTTTAGGCGACTCAAACCAATCTGTCAACTTTAGACTTCTCTCGACATCAGAATAGTTAGGCTTATCGACCTCACTCAGGAATCCTGCTGCATCCAAACACAATCCCATCACAGGAGGATCTGGATACCTCTCCTTCACCACCTCCTCCTCATCTCCTTCTTCTTCTTCTAGAGGAGATTCTTCTCTCTCGACGAAGGCAAATCACCTTCTCATCCTTCTAAACCCCCGCCTTCCCAATGGCAAATCGTAACAATCCTTCTAGACTCGGTTGGGACTGTGATGTTGTAGCTGACTGAGCTCAACACCCTTACCTAAGTATCCTGGAGAAATGGTTTCTAAGTTTGATCCCATTCAAAACTAAGAGAAGTTGAAGATCATATCAAAAGTTTATAAGCAGTTTAATCGGGACTGTAATGTCAACACATGAAGATGTTGTCTCAGAGGGTTTTCCCCACCTTTGGAGGGTAATAAGGCCCACTTGGTACTGTACCCAACAACCCCATACCATAGTGTCGGGAAAATTTTGGACAAGTGCTTTTTGGAAAATTTGAGATGGCAAACCTCCCCAAGTCTTAGTCATGGATCTTTCAAGCTTAAAATGAACTCAAAATAGTGTTGCTAAAGATTTTAATCAAATATTTTTAACACCAATGAATAAAATTCCCAAGTAGACTTATATATCTCTGTAACAGCTTTACTACACTAAAGCCTACATCAGCATAGCCATTTGCAAAATATCTAAAAGGCTAATGCTTGTTAGAAGCCCTTTGAAGAGGCTACTATTGAAAAAAGACATACTCACTCTTAAAGACTTCTAGCAACGAAGCTTCTATAGACCGCTTATTCATCCAAAAGAAGATTGAAAATTCTCCCCTAATTCCACACGTAACAAAAACACAACCTGAAAACTCGATTTGGAAAATTTAACCAAAGTTGTACAAAATTGTCTAACTGCTATAGATTTGGGGTCGATCAAGAAGCCTCTTCTATAAAGGACCCTACAAACCTCCTTCCAAATCCTTTCCCAACAAACCTACTTCTAATCCAAAACCCCCAAGGCTTGAACCTAGAAAGTTTGCACAGTACCCAGACATTCTAGGAGCCCAAGATGACTTGATGCCTCGTGAAATCCCTCAAGAGGAAGTCAAGGTGAAAACAACTCACAGAAGAAGAATCTTCTCCACATCTTTGGACACTTCTATAGTATCTTCAAGATAACTTCAGACTGCATCCCACAATACTAGAGCAAGACCGCGGAACAAACTCCTGCCGAGAACACTACAACTCACCTCCAAAGGCTTCTAAATCAGTCGAAACTAATCAGAGTAATGTTACTCTAAATTAGATTATGATGTTGTTGAAGATCTTAAGAAATTACGTATTAACATTTCTATTTATGAGTTGTTGAATTTCCATTTTGTTACAGAAGATGTTGCAAATATTTCAGACAATGGCAAGAATGGTAATTCAAGGAAAATAAGGTTGTGTAAAGCAAATTTCCGCAGAAGACTCCCACAAAAGGTAACCTAACCTCAGTCAAAGGAAGCCTGCATTCTCAGAATAATGTAAATAATGCAAGCAATGTAGATAAAGTAGCATTAGAAAATGCGAAAGTAAGAAACCACAAGCCACTACTCTAAGTACTCAAGAAGAATGTACCCTTTTCTTTTAACTTTGGAAATCTTCAACAAAATGTGCATAATTGTATGGTAAACTCAGGAGCATCAACACGGATGCCTTGGTCGGGCCTCGGCCAAACGATTAACTCTTAAGTAGAACCATCTCTTTGAAAATAATACAACTTGAACGAACTGATGTTAAAGTTATGGGTGAGCTAAAATGTATTAATTAGATTATCGCCTAACCCAAAGGTTCATCAGTTATTGATATAATTGTGGTGGATATTCCGTAAGTGTACGGTTTGTTTTGAGCAAATGAACGGCTCTGGAGTAAATTTAACATGGTTACTTCAAGAACCCGACCGGTCTCACTTATGGATTCCATAAAACGGCAAGCCTAACAAAATCAAGGTAATTGTGAGCTGCTACCTCAAGTTCACCGTAATAGACTTTAATGACCCCAATGAGCCATATATACCTCCACCGATTCAATTCGAGGTCCAAGGGATGGACATTCTTCGAAACTTCATGGATGAAGTTTCACCTATCAAAGATCCGTAATCAAGAAATTGAGATCCTAGTATGTACGCTAAATATACAAATGATTCAACAACCGTTGAGTCCATGAAAATCAAGATTTGATCTTATATTTCGACGGTTCCAAGTCTAAAGAAGGAGTCGGTGCAAAGCCATCATCATAGATCCGGTGTGTAACAAAACATTATTGGCTTGTAGGCTAGAATTTGGAATGCACTAACAACATTGCAAAATATGAGGCTTTATTACAAGGTCTCGGAAAAGCCTTAGACATGCACATACATTATCTCAAATCTAATTCTTTGGCCACTCTGAAATAGTGGTTAGGCATGTGAGAGATTCTATACATTGTCTTGCCCCACATCTCAAATGTTACCAAATTCTGAGGTATGGAGTTTAATAACAAATTTTCTCGCTTTTAATATAAATTCCATTCTAGATCAAATAATGTCGAAGAAGATCTACTAGCTAATCTTCTAAACTTCTTCCTGTAGAAGGTTTATTCCCAAACGCATTCTCAGTGGAGATATTGTTTCTCAATCTATTTGTTCCTGACAATATCACGAACCGGAGAGTATTTGACGATGACCGCAGATCATTAACTTTTTTGCACATGGAAGAAACCTTCAAGGTGCAGTGATAGATGAACAAACACACTAATTTAATAATTTGCACTACTTTATAGTAATACCTAATCCAAAATCCCCTGAGGCCCCATCGTTAAGATTGTAAATTCCTTACCCAAATCTAATGTTAGACTAGAAAAGTTTTATGATTTGGAAGATAAATTTAAAAGACTACAATTGCAAAACCAATAGTTCCTCATCAGTCTTTATGAAAAAGTCAACTTAGGGACTAGGGAAACTCGCATCAACTTAGGCTTGGGATGTTCTAGACAAGAAAAAGATGCTTTGTTAAATTATTTAAATAATTCAAGGATGTTTTGGTACTGGGACTTCTATGTGATGATATTACATATCTTCGATCCCAACATCAAGGCCATTATGTCATCCCAATGAAACCCCAAACCTTACCCTTCCAACGAACCGAGGAAAAATGCATCCTAAACTAGAACCGACCGTACAAAAGAATTGAATAAACTCCTAATTGCTAAAATAATTTTTCCCCTGTTAGACACTCAATGGGTATCCAACCTCGCCCATGCGTAAGAAAAATGGATAAATTTGACTTGTGGGTCGATTCTGGAACCTAAACAAAGTGTCCGACAAAGATAATTATCTTGTCCCTCCCATGGAACATATCTTGCAACAAGTATCTAGTTCAAAGAGGCTATCTTTACTAGATGGTTTCTCCTCGATATAACCAAGTCTTGATGTCTCCGGCTGCACTGTACCGGAACTACCTTTCGTACTCCATGGGCACTTATGCTTATCGCAGAATTCCCTTTGGATTGATTAACGCTGGTGATACTTTTCAAAGAGCAATGGACATTTCTTTAGAGGCTTGATCAATCACCCATAGTAGTCTACTTAGATGATGCAACCGTTTATTCTAAAAAACAAAATGATCATCTAGCCTTCACCCACGCAGTCAAGTCACACGATGTCGTAATAATGACATCTCCTTGAACCCCAAGAAGTCCATCTTGCAGTAGAACATGGTAAAATTACTAGGGATTCATTGTGTCTAGTGATGGAAATGATTATTGACCCGAGAGGACCTAAGCCATCGCTAAACTTCACCCACCTACATCCAAAATCCATGCATTCTTTCCTAGGGCAGATTAACTTCGTGAGAAGATCCATCCCTGGGCCCGAATGGTCGTGACCTCTCCTGCAACTCGATTAAGAAAGACACCCAATATCACTGGGACCCACATCGAAACCAAGAGTTTAACGATATAAAGAAGGCCATAATTGACGCCCGTCTCTCATGAGCCTCCGATTTCAAGACTTTACACTCTACACTTTGCCTCTGATCGTCTTCTATGTCATAAATTCTAACTCGGCGAATTCCGGAATAACGGCACCCATCGCTTTTATGAGATTTGCTTTCAGTTGCGTCAACTTAATCCACCCAAATGGGTCGATCGACAATCCCATGTTGTCTTCGCGCTACATTTCTGGCCTTATCTTTTGAAGTCAAGGACTAAAGTCATTGTCCCTTACCCCGCCGGAAGGAACTTGTTAGTGCAAAAGGAGTTAGAGAGAGAAAGAGCTAATCAATACCTCCTTGCAGGGGTATGACTTAGAGATCACCCTAGCTCAAATCGTGAGAGGCTGGCGGGTTGTGTGTTGGTAGTTGATCTAAACCAAAATAATAAAGAAGATAGGATACGTAATCTAGAACAACGCTATCGAGTTTGGTTTTATTGTACAAACCTTGTAAGTCCTGGTGTAATATGATATTAGATATTGTTTCAACATGATCGCGACTTCACACCTCGACTTCGCCTAAGAGAAGATTTTTGAGACTAAAGTCCGCCTCCTTTTCATCTAGTTAATGGTATAATTGCACTTTTGACGGCATCATGTGTTGCCTTTGAAAAGATCGGGCGAAAGAGTCTTGCTTTGAGTTTCATGCGATAGTTGTGGTCACTTCGTGACAATAACACGCTTCATAAGGTTTTAAGAGTCGCTACTACTGGCCAATACCTTTTAGAGGACGCCATGCTCAGCTGTAAATGTACCATTTGTCGAAGCTGCTGTACATTACAAACTAAATTTCTTGCAACCCGTCATAGTCGACTCCTTCGAAAGAATGGGGCCTTGATATCATTGGCCCCATAACTTCGTCCTCACAATAGCACAAGTATATTGTGACAAACACCTTATTATTCTTTACTCGGTGGTCTCAAGTCACGACTAAGAACTCTAATGTCGAGGATCGCTTTAACTCGAATATCATCACCCGCTTTGGCATCCCCCGATTTAGTATTTGATAATGCTTGATACTTTTCCTTGATAAGGAGGACTCTCCTAGAGAAAGGAATAGTCTTATGTATTCTCAAGTACACACTCTGTGGCAATGGCTTCAGCGTAATCAAAATCAAAACAAGAACTTGATTAAAATTATCAAGGGAACCGTGGCTGAAAATCACAAAAAAAACTGGCACAATGCACTACTAAACACACTATGGGCTGATAGGGTAACAACAAAAAACTGTTGTAGGTAACTACCCCTTTTTCTCGTTTATGGCAAAGAAACAATTCTTCCACCTCACAATCTTCTCCTTGGACTTTTCGTGACAATTGAAGCGAAGGAAGAATATTGTCCCCCTTTAGAAAGTCGGATTAACGCTTTGATGAAGTTAGAAGAAGTAAGAACCAAGATAAGTGTGTTGACCAACATCAACAACCGACAAAATATGGTCTGACCTAATTCGCCTGATAGAAATTTCGAAGTAGGCTATCTCGTTTTAAAGTGGGACAAACCACAAGGCTGAAGGGTGAAACATACTAAGTTTCAAAATTTGTGGCTTGGGCCATTTTTGATCATTTAAAAGTTGTCCTAGTTCCTTCGGACATAGAATCTTTAAGGGCATCTTGACACCTACCCCGTGAATGGCCAAGCCTTGAAAAGATACTTTGTTTGATTTGTCTCCTTGCATATTATGTAAATATTTATTTTATTTCAGATTCTTTCGCTTTTGTTTTGTTCTTTGATTTTGATTTTAATTGAATCACTTGTGTGTTTTATGAAACATATGCATGCTTGTACAATAACAGCCATTTGTGACAAAGACCATGGGAAAATCTCTTCATTGAAATAACTTCTGGAAAAATTGTACAAACATCGGATACATTTCTAAAAATGACATTCATGTTGGAAAATTTTGTTGGAAAGAAGTTTACTAATTTCAATATCTGAGTGAAGTGTGTCATGATCATCTTTATCTTTACGCTGTCCCTTTTCCATAAAGAATGACTCAATAGGACATTCCTGTCAAAGTAAGTTGTTTTAAATAAAACATTTCGAGCTGAATAAAGGATAGTATCAAAAAAAAAAAAATTCATGAGGTCTAAAAAAATAAAAAATATATATATATAATAAAATAATTAAAAAAAAAAAAAAAAAAAAAAAAAAAAAATATATAAAGAAAACAAAATAAAATGTAAATAAGAGTTGTGGGAAGTGTTTATAAACCCGCTCTGGATAATCAATAGGTCCACTGGAAACGGGTAAATGCAAGCATGGTGCCAAGACAACTGGCTTGGTAATCAACAGTTCACCGGGCAAGGAAGCAATGTCAAGCACTGAAAATCAGTGGAAAAGATTATAAGAAACCTCTCTTAAAGTCCTTATTCTAATCTAGAACTTATTGACAGGTGATAAAGACGTCCAAGTGGGTTAAATGGAACCCTTTCGAGTATTATGGATCACAAGTAAAAGTAGTAATATGCCAACAAGATTGAAGATTTTATCATAAAAATCAGATCAAGCAGATCTTAAGATCATATTGGTTTCACGCCTTTTAAAACATCACGAAAAAGATAGGAATGATGATGTTTATAACATTTTCTGGTTGTTTTTTTGAGTTGAATTTTTCTTTTGCTGTCCTAATCTGGGACTTGTTTTTTTAACAGATAATCAAGCTTGCCTTCAGCAGGTCGCTTAATATTAAGTACCTAATCTATTTTTTTCTATTTTCCTAAAAAGTCATTTTCTACACTCTATGTCTCCTGAACTTCACTTGTCGTGATTTTGCAAATGACTTATATTTCCATATCAAGCCACATTTGCATATTGAGCTTTCGATGAAGCTAATGATCGAAGGTGAAAACTCTCCAACAAGTACTTGACTGGCTATGATCTGCTTATTTGATATCCCGATTGGTACTTACCTTTTGTCTGCTATTAAATTTCTGGAATGACTTTCAAACTATGTCCATTTACTTTGATTACAAGAATCCTTGATCTCTTTGGTAAGGCATTGAACATGTTAAGTTATGGGTTATATTTGGGTCGTGGTTGATCTTGTTCTATATAATGTGATCCTTACTATCATAACTTCTTAACTTATCGATTTCTTAAAGTCATTGGTTGCAAATGTTTATGAACTTTGATTATGCTAAAAACGCATGGGTCGGGAGCATCGTGGCTTGATTTACATTTGAGGGAAATATTTTACACTTGGTCGCTATAAAACTTTTGGATTTCATATGTTGATTGAATCCTTACACTTGGCTTACGAATATGACATATGGTTTTGGTTTACATTTGATTAATGGCACGTTAATATGGTTATTCACCGATTTGGTCCGGTCGACATCATGTTTTAAAATGCTATGACATCATGGAACATCATTGTACTCAGTCATTAACACATTGCATGGTGGTGGTAATCGCACCACCTTTGCACGCATTACTTTGATTCATTCCCCTTTGAGCACTTACAGTTGTTAAGCCCTATCATTTTTTCTCCTGCACTTTGTATTGTTCAAACCTAACCCTACCATGCACACAAGCCATGGCCCCACTCGTAAGTGTCGAGCCCAATGGTTGCCAAGAACTACTCATGTTCGATGGCGCTGCAGCGACCGGGAGGAATTCGAATGGCTCCTCGCTCATAATGGCTTGATGGTTATAACCCTAGTGTGGCTCAAGAATTTGGCGCTAACTGTATGGTCAGCCGCTGTTGGGGATGTGCGCTATAAATTGATGAGCAATTTAGTTTTGGCTACCAATCACCGCTAACGGACGTATGGTCAAAAAATTGTAAGGTGGGAGATGTCCCATGGACGCTGCCTTCCACCACGAAGGTTAATTCTAGACAAGGGTTTGCCCAGAACATGTTGAAGCACCGTACGATCTCGTTTCCATGATAATCACAATCTATTACTTGTGAAGGTATGTATGGGTTCATTTTCTTGTTTCACATTTTCGTCTATTGATGGTCTTTATAGGCTACGAGCTCAACATGACTCACTACCTTCATATAAGTTTGTTTAATATGGTGAAGAGATACAAACGCAACCAGGACGATACCAACCTCTTCCATTATTGGTTAATTAAAATGCTTATGGTAATGAGTTGGGGTTACGTCGTGAAAGTTGAGATAATTTTCTCAGCCGTAATGGAAGAACCTAACCCTCGACAGGTCGATAAGCCCATGGTGAACGAAACCCAGCCTTTTCCCCCTATTCCTTACAGCATTTTACTACCCAAACCTAAACCAGACTCACCTACGAGTGTGCCTATGACTGTGACTAAACAAGCCAAAGTTGATAAACCCACAACCAAAAAACCTAAATCTAAAACTAATGCTAAAGGAAATAAAAACGCTCGATTAATCTCTCACATGGCAAGAAATAAACCCAAATTTCCTATTAATCCTAAGCCTATCATGGTCAACGAAGATTCAGACTGAAGTTGAACGCTCTGCAAATGAGCATCCCCACTGGTCTCGAATGAAAACCCTCCACGACTTTGTCAACACCTACCACCTTGTCTCATGAATGATCCCACCTTTCCGTGCATTCAAGTGCCTCGTGGAATCCTCGGTGACTCATCAAACCCTCTCCTGCTCAACTAGTTGTTCCACCATGCAATCAATGTGGCTTATGGTTGAAAAGATACTCACTTAGATAAAATGCATGTTGCAATCCGTAATTCATGCTCTGGAAGATCAAATTGCAAGGCTCACCAACCATGTGCCGGCTGCGCAACCGACCGACAAGAGACATCGAACAACAGTTCAATTCTATCTAAGAACATCGAAGTCGTAAGGCTGTGAAATCACACCGAAATTGGCATAGCCCGAGTAACCTCACTGGTATGATTTTCACATGTTTATATGACAAATTCACAAACTTTGTTTACACCATGGATCTGCTTTGTCACATAAGCATGCATTATTGTGTATAAGTTTTTTTTAATTAACCAAATTTCGGATTGGTTTTGATTAGATGAGAATTTGATCAGTATTTTGATTGGATTTAGTTTTGGTTCGATTAATCATAGGATATATTTGTTTGTCTCGATTTGGTTTGAACTGAATACTCTGTCGGTTATTGAATTTGTCAATATTTTCTAAACATAGGTCGTTTCTAGTATATCAATTTCAAACACAGTTAATAGTTCATTTCGAATTGGTCATACAAGATATATTTTGCAAATTATGGCTAACTGTTGTATTTGAATTCTATTATGTGGATACATGACTAAATTGAGAGTAGATTTGAATCATGACTGTCATATCCAATCTATCGATTCGTATAGTTTGACCGTATGACTAGTTTGATTCATATATCATTTAATTTTGATTTGGGAATGAAATTGATTATGCACAAGATTACGATGTGTTTTATTTTTAGCTCAGTCGCATTTCGATTTGATAATTGCCTAGTTCATGGATTCACATTTTCTCATGCCCCTTTCTCAAGTTGAATGTGTGATTATCAACTATGATTATTTTAGATACACTGCTAAACTGCATGACACTCAAATGTAATTCAAAGACTATGGCAAAGTTTGTGGATACTACAATGCATTTTGAATATAGGCGTAACAATCTGACATTTGATTAAAATAATATGAACCGTATTCACATTGTTACAACCGCAACAAATCAATTATGATTGAGTTCGATTATAACTATATCAATTTTGGATATGATGTGATTTACTTGTAATTTCATTTGGATATGAAACAAGAAAGTTATTATTTGTCCCCATTTAATGGCAATTAAAAAACGCATCTCACCGTCCCCATCTTCGATTTGATTTGGATTTGATTGGTACATTTGCTTGGGCCATTAGTAATTCAATTTTCATTTTTATTAAAGCAACTAAATTTGATTCGTTTGAAAAGATTTCATTTGATTTCATCCATCTCATATGTTATTTAGACTAGCTACGTAATCCAGTGATTCTCAGAGCCAAGTCTCAGAGAATCAATTTTTTAGTGTTTTGTTACCGAAATATCTTCAATTTGATATTTGTGTTCTATTGCAAATTCGAATTTGCAAATTGAGCTGCTGAGAAGTTAGGGGATGGTCTATAGATTTTACTTGCATTTCATTTTTCTTAGTTTAGTTGATTCTGGGATTATTCCCAGACATATGTAGCTAATTTACATAATATTCACAAGGAAGTTTTACCTGTGAAAGTCCCAGAGCATACCTCATGATTTTTGTAAATAATGTTCATCCCCACCGTGGAGAATCAAGGATAATGGAGTTCTATTACGATCGAGCGTAATTGATGTTTTTTCATAGCTTTAGCTCCTCAATATATCAACATTTTGTTTCATGTTTTGTATATCTAATTTGTGTATGATTTATGACTACTTTAGCTATCTAATCAAATGCAAATGATATAATTCTATCACTTCTATCCATATCTTGTTGCTTCCAAATAGACAAAAGACATAACAATCAAGTAATTCATTTTGTGAATGATAGTTTGTCTTCTTCATAGATTGAAATGTTATATATGTTTTTTCATACTGTGCTCTCTTTATTGCAGGAATTTGCAATCATAAGATTGTTATGATTTTCTTTATGTCTTGTTTGTCCCGTAGAAACACTTCAAGAAGCTACATTTAATAACTGCTACTAAAAGCCACGCACCAACCCAAGTGAAAAATTTCTTCCCAATCAAACTTGCAGTCATCCAACACGTATGCACTTGGAGCTTCCGTGTCAATTAGTTTGTTGTTTACTGTTTCCATTAAGTAGCTTAATTTAGATATAAGCTTGATTAGATTTATTAGATTGTTTAATTTCAAGAAATATATTTTTTTGATTGTTTAATTTTAATGATTATTTCTTTCATAAAATATAAAAATCAAAAAGAGATCCTGCCTTAGGGCGCATTACATACATGAGTTTTCTATGTATTTTAATTAAATTTGTAGATTGTTTATAATGTATATTTGTGAATACGCGATTTTGCAGCTGATAATTAGACAGCTGATTTGGAGCTGGCTATAATTGTAATTAGTGGATTGTATATAATAGTTAGAAGAATAGTAGTTAGTTTTTAGTTAATTAGTAGCTCTGTTCACCAACAATTCATTAGTTGGGGCTCTTTAGTTAGTTTAGTTTCTTCATTTAGCTTCTAGTTTGTTTTGATGGTTTTGTTTAGATTACTAGCCTGACCACCTCTCTTTGGTTTTCTTGAAAGACCTTAGAGGTCAACAGAAATGCTAAACTCGCTGTAGGGTCCATTCCAAACGGCTGTTATTTAGACAACCCTAGGTTCCACTTCTCCCAGCTGATCTAACGGTCGATTTCTCCCGTCAACAAATTGGAAACAATTCATAACCATTATAGAGAGTGTGTGCTTCCAACCCCAGAAGCTAGTTCATTATGAGCCTCAAGACGGCCTTCTAAAGAGTTGGGAAGAAAAGGTAGATAACCCTCTGGATCTTCCAGGGGTATCCCTTGCATCATACATGAATGGAGAAGGTTGATTTTTCTTGAGCTAAGTAACGAATGAGAAAAGAATTGTGTGGTCGACTAACAAAAAAAACAACATACACTAAAAATCTAGGAATCAAACCAAGCAAACACAACCTTCTATCGATGACCATACTAGTTGGTGATGAAATACAATGTCACACAATCAAGTCAATAAGGGGCTAGGATATAAGCGGGTGGAATAGTTACGATGGCGACCTGCTTAATGAACTTACGTCTTGGTGCAATCTTCCATCAGTAATTGTGGATTTACCCTCCAAGGAGCCCGAGTGAGTTTGAACAATGTCTATTCCAGGTACAACGAAACTTCCCTTAACCGTCACCTTGTGTAAGAACCTAAATATTATGGCTACTAAGGACACTGACTCACTGTCATACCCTAGGTGGGTACAGTTGAAAGTTCAGTCTGAACATATGGGTAGGATAACAAGTTCGAAATCCTTTGAGAGAACTGAGGACAAGTGGACCAGTAGAACTCCATAGGACACCGAACAAATTTTAAATTCACGAAGCACCGAGACAAAATGAAAACAATTGAACCTAAATAAGAACCCCTGATATACGATCTGACTACTACAAATGGTTGAACCATAGAGGGATAATCTTTGTAACTCTCCCGAACGCGACCTCGTGCGTAACCCCTGTGTGAGAGGCAGATCCTAGAAAGCCTATACGACAATTGGATTTTCTCTCCCTATCGCAATATGCTAATGTTTGTTTTGAATACTTTGAAGAGTTGTTCTCACATCCTAATCCAAAATGATAATCCTAGTCTAATGTTGGTGGAAGATTCTAAAAAAAAAGTTCTAGATCAATTTTAATTAACGTTAATTTTGAATCTTTTCTTTACCTAGGGGTGTATGAAAGTGAAACTTGATGTTATAATGACTCAATTCCCCAAAAATGCATAAGAAATGATAAACAATCTTTTCTTTCAATGAATGCCTATTTAAGGGAAGGAGAAAAATGTTATTTTCACTGTCAAACACTACGATGCAATATCCTCAATCAATTGTTTCTCAATCAAATCCAGTAAAATGCTAAACATTACATAGAATTTTGTTCTAATATCCAAAAACAATCATAAAAATGTATCCTTTTTCTTTATGTGTGAATGATAATCAATCTGATGTAAAGATTCTTATGTCGTTCAAACTTTAATATCAATGATATTTAGACAATCAAAAGAAAACTTCACACAAACAAAAAAACACTCTCGTCGTGATTAAGCAAGAAAGACAAAGATAACGAAACTTTCAAAAATAAAACAAAAAAACTCAAAAAGAAGGAAAAGGCTTGGACAAGATGACTTCAAATATCAAATGGAAAGGTGCATAGAGATTTTAATTTCCTTACAAAAGATTTCACTCAGTCAAATAAATGAGAGGAAAACCGTAAATTGACTCTAAATCTTCAAAGACAAAGAGTGACTTCAAGGTAAGGAAAAAATATCAAAATTCCAAACAAAAGGTGATCAATTCTCAGAAAGAAAAGTGTTGAAGGACAAGACAAAGATGTACTGAGGTTGTAAGGAATCTGAGTAGGTGAAAACTACAAGAAAATGAATTCAGAGATTAAGCTCCTATAATATTTTAACAGAAAAGGGGGAGCTCTCTGGTGTCAAAGGCACCAAAGTGTTGCAATGCTCTATGTAAGTTTGGTAGGGAGCGCCATCGCTCTAGTAGAATAGGTAGGGGGGCGTTGGCCACTAAAAATTTAGAAAAATACCTAGAAATCCAAAAATTCAAGCAAACTCAGAAATTCAAAGTGTATGAGATGAGGTACAGAGCCAATCAACACATCTCTAAGAATCAAAGACGGTATGAAAAATTTCAAAGATGAGTAAAGGCTAAAACAAGATCTAGGAAAACAAAACTGAAAGCTTTGATCTCCCCAGTGGAGTCGTGAATTTTTGTTACAGGAGAATCCCTCTGTGAACAAGTGGATTCCCTCTTGGGCTCCAGACTCCTAAGACCAATACAGAAAGGGTGATAACGTTGGTTACTAACATCCTTTTAAATCTAGTTAAACTAAAGTATAGATAAGAGGAAGAAAGGAGAACCTTTTTAATGATGGTCATCCACACACAGTCTAAGTTGAGCTTTGATCCCTAATCTCCTCAAGAATTCCTACAAACAAAAAAAGATAGAACAAACTTCCTATTCTACTAAGATTAGCTTGAAACCAGATCTATCTAATAGAGACAAGTTTATGTAGAACAAACACAATCTTGAAAGAAACATGCCAAGAACATATGTATATTGATGAGAACAACAAAGAATGCTTACAGTCCTTTGATGAAGGTGCAAAAACCTCTCCCAACTCTCCTTTTCCAACCCTTTTCTCAAGTAATCCACACAAAATGATGATTCTTCAATGATAAATCTCCCTTTTGAGATCATAAGTTTGATACCTTCAATGTCTCTCCCTTTCACCATGACGAGGCCTCCTTATATAGGCTTGGAGAATCCTAACCACTTAAGATATTCTTCGGATAAGTTGAGTATTCTTCTCCTTTAGTTGTGGATCTTCCCTAAGATCGAGGCTTGACCTCAAATCTAAATCCAACCAACTCCAGATATGAAGGTATTCTTCCCTGATTTTTCTCAACAATCCAAAAATTCCCTCAAAAAATGTCAGCTCTCCCTCAAAATGGGGCACAGAGCATTGGAACGCTCCCCCAAAAGAGGCCACAGAGCGTTGGCACTCCCTGACAGTGTATAGGGGAGAGTTACCTTCCAAAATTGATTTTTTAGTGGTTGTTTCTATGGAAAAAGACTTGTACTCTCTGTCAAATGATTTCTCCTCTTCAAACCAGTCTTTTGAGGTGTCTTTTGATTTTTCTCGATCATGCCGTCCTAGACACGACATAGGCAAGATGACAATACGATCTTGTGACACTTGCGGCCAAAATGTGACACTTGCGACATTGGTAATGATGACACTAGGCCATCATCCTAATGAGTAATTTTGATGTGTAACAACCACACCAGGAGGAGTACCTCAAAGAAGTACCAACATGTTTCCAAGAGACATTCAATGGAAGATTCCTCTGGTGAGGACACTGACAACTCCAAGGAATTTTCTAGTGGAAAAAAAAGTTCCCATTCTCAGACAAGAGGAAAGAAGAGGAAACATTCCAAGATTCGTGATCTTGAATAATTAAAGAAATCCAAACCACCCACCTTCGATGGAGAGATTAATAAGTGGGAAGATACAAAATTTTGGTTACTCGGCTTGAAGAAGTACTTCAAAGTCCATGACTACTCTGAAAACGTAAAGGCTCAGATAGACATTTTCAACCTAAATGGGAAAGATTCTATTTGGTGGGAATACCTTAGGAATTTGAAAGGAGTCCATGAGAATGAATTTTCATGGAAACAATTTGAGAAATACTTTACCAGTCAGAAAAGTACTTTGATGGGAAGACCAAGGAGTTCTATGAACTCAAGTTGGGACAACTCACCATAGATGAGTATATCAACAAATTTCTCGAGATGATGAGATATGTTCCCTACATAAAAGATGAAAAGGTAAATATGCAATGATTTATTAGTGGCTTACCTCAGTCCTAATGGGAAATAATTGAATTTGATGAGCCAAAGTCCTTAGAAGATACTATTCTAAAAGCAAGGTATTACTATGGGCAATTAAAGAGTAAACAAAACCCCTTGAAGACTGGAAAAAGAATAACAATTCAGAATTCAAGCATAATGGGTTTAAACTGTCAAAATTTAAGAACCCTAGTAAGATCTCAAGGATGAGCCTTCCTTCTAGAGGTGTGTATCAGAAAATTTTTCCATCCTAGAGTGGAAACAAACCATTCAAATTAGCTCCATGTAAGATAACATGAAGAGAGAAACCTTGAAATGTTGGGGTTGTGGAGAGGAACATCTGTTGAGGGACTTTCCACATAGGGAACAAAACCCTGGGAAGGTATACAACATCCAAAAGGCTACCACAGTCAATGATGTGGCTAGGAGCCTGCCACAAATTTATGCATCCTTGGATAATAGACAAGATGACCACCAAGATTCAGTGGTGGAGATGGAAGGTATGATTTCCAACCAAGGATGATTTTAGGGGATAAATTTCACTCATGGGATAATTTTCCAAGGTTTTTCAAAAAACAATATTCTCTATTCTAAAAATTATTCACCCAAATTCTATAGGATAAAATTATTTTACCTTATAAATCTCTAAAATTTTATACAAACTATATAAAATCCTTAGAAATTTGAATATTTTTACAAAAATGTCGCCAAACATTTTATAGTTGGCATATGAAGTATTAGTAATATTCGCCAAGGTTTCTACATTTTAAAATAAATTTCCATTCTTAAACTCATCCATGTTTCCAACCATCTTGTTTCCATTTTAATTGGCCTTGGTTCTAATTTGAGTTATGTTTCCCCTCAAATTGTTGAGAAATGTAAATTGCAACTATTTAAACATGTTAAATCATGGCTGGTACAACTAGCCACTGGAACCAAAAGAAAAGTAACATAGGTCATACCAGCATGCCAATTTGTCATGAGTCGGTTACCCACCCAAGATAACCTAAACATACTTCCCCTAGGTGACTTGTTGATTGGCATGGAATAGTTTGTTGCCCATAAAGCCAAGTTGAATTATTACTGTAAAACTTTGTAGTATAAAAGTGAAGAAGGAAGGAGGGTAACCCTGCAAGGGATTCAAAATCTTGTCTCAGTAAGACAAATATCATCCCTCCAAGTGAAGAAGTATTGCAGAAAGGGATGTCCCTTGTATGCAATCCAAGTACTAAACTTTTTTGACGATGACAAACCTAGACTAGAGAATCATCCCATATTAAGAGTATAAATATGTGTTCCCAGAAGAGGTATTGGGTCTACCTCCAAGAAGGGATATTGAATTTTCAATAGAACTTGTGTCAGGAGCAGTGCCAATGTCTAGAACACCAGATAGAATGAGTACACCATAGCTAGTTGAGCTCAAAATCTAGTTGAAGGAGATTTGGGACAAAGGATACAGACGACCTAGTGTGTCTCCATGGGGAGCACCATACTTGTTTGTGAAAAAGAAATATGGCACACTCAGACTTTGAATTGATTATAGACAACTCAAGAAGATGTCCATAAAGAATAAGTATCATTTGCCAAGGATTGATGACCTGTTTGACCAATTCAGGCGTGCTACCATGTTCTCCAAGATTGACTTGAGGTCTAGATACCATCAAGTTCGAATTAAAGATGAAGATATCCACAAGAAAACCATTAGGAGAAGATATGGTAACTATGAGTTTGTGGAGGTGTTGTTTGGGCTTACCAATGCACCAATAAATTTTATGTGCTTAATGAATAATGTATTCAAAAAGTTCTTGGATAAGTTTGTATTGTTTTTCATTGATGATATCCTAATATATTCCAAGAATAGAGAAGATCGTGAAGAAAATATCAAGCTAGTACTCCAGGTACTAAGAGCACATCATCTCTATGATAAACTCAGTAAGTGTGACTTTTTCCAGAAATAAGTCCACTACCTAGGCCATGTTATTTCTGAGGAAGGAGTGGTAGTTGATCCTCACAAGATTAAAGACATCATGGATTGTCCTACCCCAAAGGATGTATCTAATATCAAATCATTTATGGGTCTGACAGGATACTATAGGAGATTCATAAAAGGATTCTCCAAGATTGATTTCCTAATCACCTCCCTTCAGAAAAGAGGGTTAAATTCATTTGGACATCAGAATGTGAAGACATATTTCAAGAGATGAAATACCTTCTGAACAATGCGCCTGTATTGAAGATCACAAATACAAACAAAGATTTCCTTGTGTGTACAGATCCCTGGAAGGAAGGGCTCGAAGGAGTCCTTATGAAATAAGGACACGTTATTTTTTACGAGTCCAAAAAAATCAATGAGTATGGAGTCAATTATGTGACCCATGATATGGAATTGGATGCCAGTGTGCATGATTTAAAGATGTGGAGGAATTACCTTCTAGGTAGGATATTTGTACTTATGACAGACCATAGTGGATTGAGGTGTTTGTTTGACCAACCAAAACTCAATGTGATAGAAGCTAGGTGGATGGCTCTCCTTAGTGAGTTTGATTTTAAAATCAAACATATCAAAGGAAAGGAAATTAGGGTGGTTGATGCCCTTAGTAGAAGTATGAAAGTAGTCCACTTGACAGTTGTAAGCGCCAGTGAATCAGACATCAGAGAGAGGATCAAAACTACACAAGAGACAGATGCATTTTTCAAGACCATGACATCATACCTAAAGAAAGATCCCACATGGATAAAGTATGAAGGTTATCAGATGCTTAATGATGACCTGTTGACTTACAAGGGAAGATTATACATTCCAAATTGTGACGACTTGAAGAGTTTCATAATGGATGAACTAGACAAAAGACCATGTGTTGGTCATTGTAACACCCTATTTCCTCTAGTCTATAAATATAACTATATTGTCGAAGGAACTATGGCAAACCTAAAAGTGTGAATGTTTGATTTGATGGACCTTTGTATAAAAGGTTGATGAATGTAAATTATGTTATTTTAATAGAAAATGGTTATGTGTTACATGACTGTTGAAAGAGGGGATGTGCTAAGAGAAAACCACGAATGCTATGAAAGGTGGTGGAAGGGACCCAAAATGGTTGTGTTAACCTCCACCGAACCAGAACCATGCTAGAATTAATTGCTCAGATCAGAACAATCCTTTGACCGAGGAATGATGTAATATCCCTAGGCCGAACCCAATTGTAATGTAAATGAAAATGTACTTAAGATGCTGAGTTGTTTGATATCATTTTGTATTCACATTTCATGGAATAGTATGTGCATGCACTGCGTAGTAAAATGAGGAAGTTTTCACATTCCAGGATATCATGTGCAACAACATAAGTGCGCATGATTTTGAGGCCACATATCCTTTTTTGTGTATGCTTCGCTTTATAGGACGGTGAGCCATATATTATAAGATAGGATTCTTATGTTTTGATTAGGCCGGAGAGCCTAGATGTTAAAGGCCAGTGTGCATGTTTTTGTATATGTCTCACAATTAATATAAAATACATCGTTGCGCATAGACTGACCACGATAAAAGTGTTGGTTGTGGAGCCTGATTATCTTCCTGATTGGGAAGTCCTTTCTTTCAGCCGTGTTTATACCACATGAAGTATTTACACCCCAGAAGTATGTACACTCTTCCACGTAGGGGAGTGTAGAGGGGGGGTACCCCCTCTGCGGGGTCTGGGGGGGATATCCCCCTGGCTAGGGGGTATGGGGGAAAGTGGGCCCCCAGCGGGGGTTCGAGGGTAGCGTCCCCTGATGGGGGTTCGGGGGAAAATCCCCCGAAGGAAAATTTTCCTTGTAAATGTATATTGTAATTTCATTGTAAATCTGGACCATTCATTATAAGGTCGCAGATCTAATGGTAGTGATTATGTTAAGGTTTTTTTCCCTAGAAGGCAACCCTCTTTTATGAGGGAAATGTATTGCGACTATGGTTGAGGGCGAATATTGTATTCTGAGAGAGGAGACTGTGAGAGAAAGAAGAGGAAGTTACAATGAGTTTTGTTGTAGGTTGTATCCCTTCATTTGCTGGATAATAATAAAGGAAGGACCTGGCAATTTCTCTGGTGGACGTAGCCCACACTGGGTGAACCACGTAAATCTATGTCTTACTGAGAGAAAGAAGAGAAGTTACAATGAGTTTTGTTGTAGGTTGTATCCCTTCATTTGTCGGATAATAATAAAGCAAGGACCTGGCATCGGGTGGACGTGAGCTCCACACCGGGTGAACCACGAAATCTTCATGTCTTCATGTATTGTATATTTTGTGTTTTGTTTCCCCATTTATTTTATTTCCATTGCTCCACCTGGCCCCATTTTTCTAAATAACCCGTATAGAAAGGTAACTCACGTGAAAAGAGGGTTCCTAGTTCAAATTTGAGCAATGGTTCAAGAAGGAAAGTTTAGGGTCAAAAAAAATTAATGACCAAAACTACTAGTTACGGAAGATGCGATGAAGATTATTTATATCGTAAGCGATCTTATTCCTACCATGCAGCAGTCTAACACCATGAAGGATGAAGAATGGGAAGATATTGACGGAAAGGAGCTAGGAATCCATAATGGCTAAGCCCGGCAAAGCATCGATGGTTTTCAATATTTCCAAAGAAAATACAATTAAGGGTTTGATGGACAATACTGGCCAAACTCAGGGCGAAACCCCTAGGGACGTCCAATAAGCATTTATAATGAATATTTCCATTTAATATGAAGATGTCGTAAGGTGGGTCTATTGAAGATCATTTAAAAATGAATTTAATACCTATTACTAATCAACTAATTTTGTAAAAGTGGACTTTGGATGATGAGGTTTGCCTTCTAATATTGTGCTCATTTCCGAAAAAGTCGAACAACTTGGTCAAGGGAGCTGTAAGTAACTCACCGGGTTCAAATACTTTAAAATTTGATGATGTTGTTGGTGTTATCCTTAGTGAGGAAACAAGCATGGAAAAGCACGTGTGAGACATCATAATGCTGAACATGGAGAACAAAGACAAAAGGATATAGGAAAGGGATCAAGGAACTGCGATAATTATAGAAGGGAAGATCCAAACTGCACTTGGAAAGATAGAGTGCTAAATTGTGGGAAGAAAGGACATCTGAAAAAGACCGTAGAGCTCCAAAGAAACAAAGAGATGGACAACAGAGAGAAATCAGAAGCAAATGTAAATGTGATGGGTTACAAGATGCTTTGATTCTTCAGAGATAATATTTTTGAGTCTTGGTAGTAGATTCAGGGGCCTCACTTCATGCCACACCCCATAAGAAACATTTTCTAGATTATGTTCAAGGTGATTTTGGATCGGTTCATTTGGGTGTGATGATAAACCATGCAAAAATTGTTGGAATGGAAAGGCAAAAATAAAAGCAATGAAATGGAAACCAATGGTTGTTGAAAGAGGTACATTACAAGTTCCGTGATTTAAGGAAAATTTAATTTCACCGGTAGTTGGCAAGGAAGGTTGTATATCCATACTTACAGATAAGACGGAAGGTCAAAGGATCATTGGTGATAGAAAAGCATAGAAGTGGTACATTGTATTTATGTAATCGTAATAATTTAATTTCTATATCTTTAGCTTCTATAGAGTGGATACAGCACCATGGCATCATAGGCTAGGACACATGAGTGAGAAGTGTATGCAGATCCTTTACAAAAGAAATAAATTTGCTGCTGCATCTTAAACAAATTGATTTGGACTTCGTGAAGCATTGTGTTTATGGAAAACAAAAGAGAGTCGTATTTTAGGTCATAAAAGAAAAGAAGAATGAAAGGTTAGAGCTTGTGCATACATATGTATGGGGACCATCTCGTGTATCATCTCTTGGTGTCTCTAATTATTATGTTACTTTTATTGATGATGCAACTAGAAAACTTTGCTTTATTTCATTCGACAACAATCTGATGTTTTTAACTCTTTTAAGAAATGGAAAGTTTAGTTGAGAATGAGATAGGAAAAGTTTGAAATGTCTCCGATCAGATAGTGGAGGTGAATATTGCAGCAAGGAGTTTGAAAATTACCGCCATACCCATGGGATTCATAGAGAGAAGATGGGGCTCCAAGAACACTAATAAGAAAAATGGTGTCGAAAAGGATGAACGTGGACAATCATGGAGCATGCAAGGAGTATGATTGCATGTTGGTTTTCCCTCAAGCTCGCTGACGGGCTTAAACACCATCCGTCAATCGAGAGAACCGGGTCCATTGACCGTCCGTCAACTGGGAGAGTGGAACCGGTCCGGGGTTGTCTAAATAACCCAAGCCGTTTGGTATGGACCACCCTGACGAGTTTAACGGCTCTGTTGGCCGCTCTGAGGTCTCGTAAGGAAACCAAAGAGAAAGTGATATGAGCTAAATAATCTAAACTAAGGAAACTAGAAAATAATAAAACAAACTAAAATAAGCTAATCTAACTAAATAAAAGAAATCAAACTAAAATAGAGGAAACTAGAAACTAATAAAAACAAACTTAACTTAACTATACTAATATAACTATAAACTACTAACTAAAAAATACTAACTATGATTATAATAACTCAAATCAACTACTTAATTATCAGTTATGATCATTCCTTATTCACAAATGTACATTATGGACAAATTACAGATTTGATTAAAACCTGCAAAACTCATGTCTTTGTTGCCCTAAGACAGCCAAGGATATATTTTTGTCTTTTATGTTTTTATGAAACAGAAAGAAAGCTAACTGAAATCAAATAATCTAATCTAAATATAACTAAACTAATTAATTAAAGCAATAAACATCTAACTAATTAACCTGGAAATGCTCCAAGTTTGCCCTGTGTACGATGGCTTCGTAAGCTGGTTGGAGGAAGAAATTCACACCATTTAGCCCTCAAGCTTCTCGCAAAGGATCATCTATAATGCTTCCTGAAGTGGGTTACAGGACAAACAAGACATAAAAGAAATCATAATAGTTTTCAGATTATGAATTTATGCAAGAGGGAAACCTACTGTGCAGCAAATTCATATATGATAATTCAATTCATAAAGAAGACAAAGCTATCATTCATAAACTGAATCCTTTAACTTTTACGTCTTTTATCAAATTGAAAGTAAAAAGGTATGTATAATAATAAGAAATTATATCACTTGAATTCGATTTAGACAACAAAGTGATACTAAACCAAACACAAAAAGATATACAAAACTTGGAACAAAGTGTCAATGTATTGAGAAGCGAAAGCTATAACAACGCATCAATTCTGCTCCAGTTTGAATAAGCATTACATATCCTTATTCTCCCAAGACTGAGGATGTCTCCTCATTACAAAATCATGAGTTTAAATAAGTTTTTCACAAGGTAAAACATCCTTGTGAACAATAGTAAACAGTTTTACAAAATCTGGGAATGATCCCAAAATCCTTTAAACTAAGTAACTAAAATGCAAATGAAATCTGTAGATCATCTCCTAACTGCCCATAGCATCCATTGCAAATTCGAATTACCCTGCAATAAACACCAGAATCAAGTTAGAAGATTGTTTTATTCAGAAAATAATAACAAAATTGATTCTATAGACTCAGCTACAGAATCGTTTGATTTTGTAGTTGGTCTAAAATAGTACAATAACCAGATATAAATCGAATCGAATCAAACCTAATCACTTTGCAATATTCATCATACTACTAATGATTAGATCAAATAAAAACGAACAGAATAAAATCGAAACAGAGTAGAGATACAATCGATACAAAATAGGAATGCTCTGTATTTCCAATTGTTCTCACAATC
>SNQJ01S0040469.1:11918-38812 GCA_010110895.2 Picea sitchensis | reverse complement strand
ATATTGCAGGACTACTCAGAGGGGATATGCTGAAAAAGAGACCACAATGGCTGAAGAAAGGTGGCGTTAACTTCCACCGAAAAAAACCAATACCGTATTTGGACTTCACTGGCCCGGAGAACCAAGAGTGGCTCACTGGCCCGAAATAAATTACTCGCAGGTTGGTAGGTAGATGGCTCCTCGGGAATTAAGGAGGGATGGGGGAAGTGAACCGCCCATGCGTAGGAGCCTCGAGCCTAACCATCGTGAGGGAAATCACACCACACACAACCTTGCAAGAGGATAATGAGTGAGGAAGAAGCGCGGAGGGGGGCAGACGTGATGGAAAGAGGAATAACTTTGGAGATACGTAGAGTGAGTGATAGCAGAGAAGGGGGAGAGTAACCCTTTTTCTCGATCACTGGAACACCGAGATGCATTCTCACGACATCATGGTCTAAGCTTGGGGGTGGCTACTGGTAAATCCGTTGGGATTCACTGAGCCTACGGTTGGGTGGAAATGAGCACCCCTCTCAGTACTTGCATCACCTCTGGTGTTATTTCTAATAAGTGTTATTTGAAGTTGATGCCATATTCGCATGTTCAATTTTATGTGCTTGTAAATAGTTCTGAATAGAAGTGTTTGCCTAACATTTGATTTAATAGAATAGATGCCTGTGTATGCTTACATGCCATATTTGTTTTCTGCACAAATGATTAAGTCTGGGACATGAGTTCGCTCCACCGAGAATCGTCTTATTTTCTTAGTTTCTCATAATATTTTGGGAAGGCCCCTTGAGAGTACTCTTTTCCGAGAATTACCCCATAAACCTTGTAAACGTACTAAACCTTACCAGAGACATGATTAAGATCAGGGATAATTGCCCGAGAACCGTCTAAGGATTCATGCAATCCGGGTCTGGAACCCTTATGCTAGAAAGAGTAGCTTTCTAAGGTCTTGGGGTCACGGGATCCTAAAGCTTTGAGAGTTTGAACTTCATGATTCAAGCTCAGAAGGGATAGCGAGATTCAAATATAGAAATAAAATACCCTATCGCTTGGTAAATGAACGGTCGAAATCCTTTCAGGAATACCCCAAGCCTGTCCACACTGACGGATCTAGAGAAGGAGCATAGGCGTTAACACCTCACCCTCTCAGCCTTCGCAAATAGCGATGGGATCCTGGACCATAGATCCCAGGGACCCATCAGAGCTCTACAAGCCATCGATATTAACCTTTGCTTAGGCAGGAGAGTGAACTCGAATACGTCCCAAAAGTCCCGAAGACATCGGGACCGTCCATGTTGGAGGATAGGTGGATAAGATCTGACCATTTTGTGTATCGGGGATTCGTGAGTTTGGAGGTGGAAGACCAAACCATCAGAGTCGTGAAGTCCTGAATAAAAAGAAGTAGGAGTAATCGTTGAGTCAGGACCTCCTCGCCATATCGCATATCGGGGTCTCAGAGGTTGAGGGCAATCAGTTTCGACTGTAGAAGTCATGAGCTTGCAAGTTGCAAGAGCTTATGCAACATGTGGCACATCTGCTTGGTGGGACCCACATGGTTGACAGGTGGTGTGGCGATAATATGCCCAGAGAGAGGGAGAAGTGGTGACAGGTGGTGGACACATGTCATTTGAAATGGGAGTCAACATCCTATTGAATTCTCGTACTTCAAGTTCTCGTAATGAAGGAGCACAAAGGCCCAACAACTCAAGTCACGAAGTTGTGAAATCACAAGGAGCAGTGAAAGCCATAGGATCTAGGACACGGATGACCATTGGATCAGAGCCTTACCATGTGTATCGCGCATTAGGAGGATCAAAGGTTGAGTGGACCTTGTCTCGACTGCAGAAGTCACAAAGTGCCGAGAGCCGAGGCACGGGTGTGGACACATGGCAGAACCCCAAGGTGGGGCCCACGTGGTTGACAGGTGGATATGCGTTGCCTAGAGAATGGATTCAACGTTCCATTGATTTCTTGCATCTCAGGGATTCAAAGGATAAGAGCGTGAAGGTTCGATGCTTCAACCTGCGAGGTTGCGAGTAGCAAAAAATGTTAAGGAAGGAGTCAACCCGGCGTTGACTTGTCGCGTCTCGAGATATCGCAACAGGAGGGCATGAGAGTTCAACCCACAAACTCATGAAGGTGCGAGTTGCGAGACGCGCTGATATTTAAGCCCTAGCCTACGGTTACGTGTGGAGGGCGCTGACAAAGAAAGGAGTCAACACTCCATTGACTTCTCACATCTCGGAGATTCATGAGATGAGAGTATGGGAGCTCAACATTGAAACTCGCAGAGTGGCAAGTAGCGAGAGGTGCTAGTGCTTAGCCTAGCCAGTGGTCACTCTTCGAAGGTGCTGACAGAAGGAATCCATACCATATCGAAATATCGGGTATCGACGAAGAAAATTTGAGGGTCCTTGACTCACAACTCGCGAGGTCACGAGTTGTGAAAGGCGCTTGCATTTAAGTGCGTATGTGGTCGTATCGATATAGGGACTAAAGAAAGGGAGTTGGTGCTTTGTTGTTGAGCGGCGGGTAGATCTAGACGGTCAGAATCTACATGCCTAGATCTACGGCCAGGGTTTCATTCTGGAGTCCCCTCGCCATTCTACCTTTAATATTGGACTCACTTGTATCGCTGAGTCATGAAACATGAAAAGGCACCTCATTTGTTTGGCCTATGGTCCTAACCCACGATCACAAGGAGGTGAATAGGGAAGAACTAGCCTGTGCTAGGCCCCTGTAGGACTTCGGGGGTTCTGTCCCTTGAGGAAAAGAGAAAATTTTATTATGTCGTAGTGGGTGTCTGACATTCTAACTGTGCCTTTTCCAATGATTTTAGCTGAATCATCATTTTTGAAGGAGACTGATCCATCTCTTTCCTTTCTTAATGTAAGAAACTTGTCTTTATCACCTATTATGTGTTTTGAAAATCCATTGTCAACATACCAACCATGTTTCTTCTTATTATATTGTAGAGCGAGTGTGCATTCTTCATTACTATATTGATTCTGATTTCTTATACATGTCCTCTTCTGAGGTTCTTATCTGTGACTGTTGTAGTTCTGTTGTGGTTCTCTAGGAGGGATTGTCATTCTACAATGTTTGGCCATGTGTCCAAATGTTTTACACTTGTAGCAGCTCACTTCAGTGATCAATGATTCAAACATGTTGTAACTTCTCCTCTGTGTTTCACTAGGCCTTCTTGGATAACCCTTTTGTGTATGACTTTCAAAGTTGTTTATGTTCCTGTTGTTAGGTCTGCAATTCACGGCTTTATGTCCAAAATGATTTCATGCATATCATAAACTAAAAAAGATAGTTTGATAACTGGGAGGTGAAGATCTTCTGAAAGGAGTTACTCTTATGAATCCTTCTTCTTCCTGAGGCCTATCAATTTCTATCAGTCGTCGATTCTAAACTCTTCGATGGAGGAGTGTCCCTATAATATTCCTTGCAGGTATTCCTATACCCTTTGATTGGTTCTGCATAACATTTTGGATATGTTTCTTATTCTATTGTTTTTTAGATTGATCCCTTTTCTTTTTGATTGTATCCAAGTATGGACTTGTCATGATCAGGAGTTTGACTATTGATTATGTCATCCAAAACTTTTGAGTTGTTCTGGATATTTTTCTTTCGAAGATCCTTTCTTAATGTGACAATATTTGCTTCCAAATTTTCAATGATCCTGTCTTTTTATTCTAGTTGTTCTTTGAGTGCTTCTTCAATTATTTTATATTCTTCTATTTGAACTTTCAAATTTGTGATCATTTGTTCTAGTTCCCGAGTGTCTTCTTTCTTGTCTAGTTATTCTTCTAGCTTCTTGTTTTTCTTATTTTCTCTTCTTACAACATCTATGGAACACAACAATTATTCTCGGTAGTCAACTTCTACCTCTTCATATTCTTCTTCGGTGTCTTATTTATCAGATTCTTCTACTTCCATGAATAGAAATATTTTTGTCTCACTGTCACTGACTTCATCTTCATCTGATGAGGAGATGTCTTCTTTGGTGTATAAGGTTTTCTTGAAATCTTTCTTTGTTGTTCTTTTGCTTTTATACGTTTGTTTGTTATTTGAGTAATCTTCATCATTCCTCTTATTTTTCTTATGAGGACATTTGTTAGAAAAATGGCCAATACCATCACAATTAAAACAAATCAATGGAAGCTTACCTTCATATCTATCGTTGGTTCCCTTATTGAACTTCTGACAAAGTTGGCCACTTCTTCATCATCTTCTGAGATTTCACTGTTGTTGCTATGTTCTTTTTCCTTTTTCTTTTACTTTTTGGATGATTTGAAAGTTGCTTCTTTTATATCTGGATTTTCCTGTTCAGTTCTCATTTCATATGATATGAATATTCCATGTAGTTCATCCATTATTATTGATTCTAGATCTACTTTTTCTTGTAGTGTTGATATCTTAGGATCAAATCTCATAGGAAGAGATCTTAGTACCTTTTGAAAAATTACAAATTATTTAATTTCTTCTCCCAATCCTATGATTGCATTTAATGTTTCATCGACTTGTAAGAAGTAACCTGCAATATTATTATATTCCTTCATATTTAGTTGTTCGAACTGAACTCTGTAAGTTTAAAGCTTTGCTGCTTTGACTTTTGAATCTCATTCATAAATATTTTAAATTTTGTTCCAAATCTCTTTAGCAGATTTACAATGTATAACTTTGGTGTATACAGATTCACAAAGACCATTTAGAAGTGCATTTGTGGCTTTGGAATTATTTTGATCGAGTCTTATCCCTCTTTCATTTGTCGATGGAACTACTGGTTCTTTGTATCCATCTACAACTGATTGCCAAATTTAAAATCTATGTTCCTGTATATATGTTTTCATCCTTCTTCTCCAAAATGCATACTTTTTTCCATCAAACTGTGGTATTCCATTTTTATACATGTTGTTTCTCTCCATGATCTACGTTTCAGTGGTTAAACTTATTTCCAAAGGAACCTTCTCTGATACCAATTGTTGGATTACTGAGAGGGGGGTTGAATCAGTAATAAATAAATTCAATCCTTTTTAACCACAAAATGAAAGTGTTATATCAATGTAGCATTATCATCCAATAGTTGCAGAGTAAATCAACAATGAACATATGAACAATCAGACACATACACAATACGCCAGTGTTTTTACGTGGAAACCTAAAGCAGGATAAAAAAATGATTTTTTTTTTCTTATATGTCTTTAATAATTACATTCATTGGAAGCACCAACTTCCTTTGTTTTCCAGCTACAACTGGAAGGAGGCTCCAACCCCCTACGTTCTCAGGCTACAACCTGAGTGAAGCTCCAACTCCCCAATTCTCTTGCTATAACCATAAAGAGGCTACAACCCCTTATGTTCTCTAACTACAACCAGAAGGTGGCTACAACCACATCTCTTTACCTCGTACAATATCCCTAACATAGAAGTAGAATGATGGAACCACTGTCACACTATCACTGTGAGATATAACACTATACAAATGTACCATCTTATACCACTGACCTGCAACCAACCTACACAATGGCCTTGCAATCAATATGTACTTGAATTGAACATGTATCAACCAAACATAACAAATATGTGACCTGTAGTTCGGAAACATGCATATGTATACACCCTATCTGTTATGCAGTCTATGTATGAACATGACCTATCTATTATGCAACATGCGTATACCCTCTGAGAACTAGTATACAATAGATACACAACATGTAGTTATGAAACATGTGTATGTACTCACCCTATATATGAAACAACTGTTTATTAATTGGGTTGGTTGTCATTGATTTCAACCTTTGAAGAAAGTCTGGCAGTGAATTTCGGTAGCACAAAGGTTTGGGTAATGGACCCAAGTTTGTTTGATGGATAATGGTATGATTTTTGATATATTTGCAGGTAGATGGATAGTAAATGTCATTCCATTTCCGGTGGTATGTGGAACATCACATAACTCCTCATGGCTATAGAGTTATGGCCATGTGAAGTTGGAGAACCCTCATGAGTCATCTAGAAGCCCCAAAAGGTCAAAGTCATCAAAGTGTTTGCAAAGAAGAAATTATTTAAATAATAAAGTGAAGTGATGAGTGTACTATAAGTCAAAGATGATGCAAAATAAATTATTTAAATAATAAAGTTAATGGAGAACTTACTAATTATGGAAAGTGGTTAAGTGGACAAGTGGTTATACGTGGGTTAACCCTAAAATAATGAAAGTGGGTTAATATGGTTAAACGATAACCCCTTGAGAATGCTACATGAAAGTATAAATAAGAGGTAAGGCTCTCTCACTTAAATACACTTGAACCTATTGAATATCATTGAATATCTATTTTGTGAAAGGTTATTTGGGCAGGTATTTTTGATAGAGAAAAAGGTGGCAGGAAAAGTGCGTAAGAAAAATTGCGGTAGGAAAACTGCAGCAGAAAAAGTGTGATAGAAAAAGTGCAACAGAAAAATCATGGAATAAAAAGTGCGGAAAAAAATCGTGGCATAAAAAGTGCAAAAGAAAAATCACGGTAGAAAAATTGAGGTAGAAAAAGTGCAGCAGAAAAAGTGTGGCAAAAAAATCATAGCAAAAAAATCGCGGTAGAAAAAGTGTCGCAGAAAAATCATGACATCAACATGGTTGGGGTCTATTTATGAGAGATATGACACATATTGTTGAGGTTTGGTGCATGGTTGATGCACTTTTTGATGGTACAGGTTGATGCATGGTACATGTTGGTTTAGGTTATTGGTACAAGTTGTTTGGTGCAAGTTGATTGGTACAGGTTGTTACAGGTTATTGGTACAGGTTGACAGTGAAAGGTTGATAGTTGTAGTGGTTGATTCAGTGACAGTGACAAGTTGTCTACATTTGACATTTATATTTTAGGGTGGTTGGATGGGGAAATGATAGGTGTTTGTAGCCACCTTCCGTTGTAGACAGAGAACATAGGGGGTTGCAGCCTCCTTCTGGTTGTAGCCAGAAAATTGGAGAGTTAGATCTTTCCTCAAGTTGTAGCCTGAGAAACTAGGGGGTTGGATCCTCCTTCCAATTGCAACTAGAAAAAAAATGAATTTGGTTCCTCCAATGAATGTAACTCTTAAAGACATATAAGAAAAAGCATTTTGTGGTTTTCTCCCACTTTGGGTTTCCACGTAAAACATTGGTGTATTGTGTATGTGTATGATTACTCATTTGTTCATTGTTTATTTACTATGCAACTATTGAATGATAATTCTACATTGATATAACACTTGCATTTTGTTGTTGAAAATGATTGAATTGTTGTATTATTGATTCGCCCCCCCTCTTAGTAATCCAACAATTGGTATAAGATAAGGTTCCTTCAGAAATTAGTTTAACCACTGAAATGTAGATCATGGAGAGAAACAACATGTATAAAAATGGAATACCATAGTTTGATGGAAAAAATTATGTATTTTGGAGTAGAAGGATGAAAACATATATACAGGCACAAGGATTTGAAATGTGGCAATCTGTTGTCTTCAGAGGGATCAATGGCTTGCATTCTTGAAGAAAGAAGGGAGAAGAACTTTTCTTGAGATATGAAATCATATTTTCCTTTGTAAAATCCCTAGTAAGGAGGATCGTCGCACCTTGTCCATTTCTAGGGGTGCAACTATCCCAGATCATCATATGTTGTAATGTACCTGGACTATGACATCGTCACACTCTGCTCAATTATAGGGGTGCGAAGATTTTCATACGTGGGAAAAAAGAGCATCTTCTCGATGCTTCTATAAGAAGAAGATTCTATGGTGAGGTAGCCTCCGATCGGTTTGGATCTTACTCACTTTTCTGATTTAATGGGATCATCCTAACCTCCTCACCTTATCCTCTTCATATTATAAAATGAGAGGATCTCTCATGGAGAAAGTTAGATTGAAAATTTGGCTTGATATTGTTAGCTTGGTTAGAGTGGCTTTGAGTTTTTCTTTTTCAAGATAGATTGTGGGTGACTTTCAGATCAATAGTCTCACAATTCTTGGAGTAGAAGTGTGTGGGAAATGAGGGACAATTGGAAGGGACCTTACGACATCAAGGATTTGGTTGTAATCTCTCTTTCTATTGTTTAATACAGATGAACTTTTCTTTCCTATATGAATCTAATTTGTCCATATTGTATGATTCCTTGATCACATACATAGTTTCATATCAAGTAGGATTTATTATAAGCCTTGCGATGGAGCTTGGATTGCATTGGAGAAGTCAGATCTTCGATATTTAAAAGGTATGTTCTAGATCCATTTCTCATTTGATAATTGAAATCTAAAGAAAGAGTAGTGCATTGTGTTGTTTTGTTCTAGTTTCATAGTGAATCTAGGGAGATCTCTTTGTGTCCGCACTTACCAATTTTTCTGATAAAAACATTGGTGACCATACTGGGGATTTCCTTGGTCTATCCAAGGTTATAGAAGCATGGTATACATACCCTCACCAACCCATTTCATCAGCCTATGAACAACATGTTGATGACCTCCCGTCAACTAGTCAAGATACTGTTGAGAAGAAGAAAATTAGAGTCAAGTTCTCGTGTATGTTATGCAGAGGGATTCATCAAACTAACCTTTTCCCTCGTATGGACAAAGCCTCGAAATTTTTGGAAGACATTACTGTTTCCCAACCTCATCTTCCATCTTCTTATCATAATCTTACTCTAAACCCATCTGTAGTTGATGGAATGATCAATCTGGTCCCTTCGTCGGTCAATCTGGTTGATCATGTAGTCAATTTGGTCACATCCTTAGCTGAACTAGTTGAAAAAGTGGTCGATCCGATACCATCCTTGGTCGATCCCACTCTCCCATAAGGGCGAACTCTAATCTAATTGTTTCACAAGTCAACAAGAAATTATCTACTAAAAACCCAAGGTTGAAGCAGTGCAGGGATGTCATATGGGATGCCATAAATAGGTTTAACAACTTTTCCATTGAATCCATACCTAGGGAAGAGAATCATTTGGAATAAAGCCTTGTTTTCTTCACTTCCATCTTGTAACATTTCAAAGAAATCGACCTCTATAAGGTGGAGGTAAATTACAGACCCTCATTACCCGACAACTTAGAACATTGGAAATGTTTTGATAACGACAATCAACTTCTTCACTTTCTCAAAAATGAGGCTGAATTCTTTGAAGCCTAGATAAATATATTGACTGAAAAGGGAAATATTGAGATCATTGATGTAGCTGATGAACCCCTACCCAAAGTTATTATTCCTTTAGAAGATATGTTTTATTGAAATGACATGTATAAATCGAATCCCTCGAATAAAATCAGTGACAAGATCGTTGAATTTAACATTGGAACTGAGGAATCCCCAAAAATTATTAAGTTTGGTAAAGGAACAATGGTTGATGAAAGGAAAAAGTTGATCTCCCTTATAAGAGAGTTTAAATATGTCTTCACCCAGTCTTATGAATAGTTGAAGGCTTACTATGAAGATGTCATACAACACGCTATTCCCCTCATTGATGGCACAAATCCCTTTAGACAGAAACTCGAGTAGATGAACCCAAAGGTTGTCCCACAAGTGAAAAAAGAGTTACAAAATATGGTTGAGATGGGAGTAATTGAGCCTATCATATATTCATTGTGAGTGTCTAATCCAGTCATTGTAAGGAAGAAGACTGGAAAAATCAGGATATGTGTAGTCTTCTGAAATTTAAACCAAGCTTCGCTTAAATGTCATTATCCTCTACCAAACATGGAATATATTTTGAAAAGGGTCACCGGTACAGAATTGATGTCCATGCTCGACGACTTCTCAAGATATAATCAAGTTTTGGTAAAGGAGGAATATCAACTAAAAACTTCTTTTACCACCACTTGGGGAACCTATAAGTATTTAAGAATGCCTTTTGGACTGACCAACGCAGTGGCTACGTTTCATTGCACCATGGACTATGATTTCAGGGATCTGATCGGGAAACTTATAGAAATATATCACATGATCTAACCACCATTTCCAAAAAGAGGGAACAACATACACAACACTTAAGAAATATTTTCCAGAGATGTAAGGAGTATGGAATTTCTCTCAATCCTAAGAAGTCAATTTTTGGCATTGACAGGGGTAATTTAGTAGGTTATATCATTTCTAAGGATGGAATCATGATAGAATCTATCAGGGTTGAAGCCATAGAGAAGATCCCTCTTCCTGAGGACAAGAAATCCCTAAGAAAAAAAATTGGTCAAATTAACTTCAAAAGGAGATTCATTCCAAACTTTTCAAATATTGTTAAACCCCTTAACAAATTGCTAAAGAAGGATGCCCATTTCAAATGGGAAAGTGAAGGAAAGATGTCCTTCTGGCATATCAAGGAGTAAATCACTGTTGCACCAGTACTGGTTAGCCCAAAATTTTCCAAATACTTCATCATATTCTCTTTTGCTTCAAAGGACACCATTGAAAGGATTTTCTATGGAATAATGATCAAGGGGACAAACAACCTATCGCTTTCATGAGAAAAAATCTTAGAGACTTAGAATTGAATTGCACCATTACGAAAAAACAAGTTTACACTTTGGTCAAGTCTCTGAAACACTTTCTAACTTATGTAGGATATAGAAAGATAAAATCCTTTGTCCCCTATCCCACTGTAAAGGATGTTTTATCACAACATGATTTTCATGGATCAAGAGTAAAGTGGGTTTCACAAATACAAGAATATGATTTGGATATGAAACCAACCAAGATAATAAAATGACAAGGACTAGAAAAAATGTTGATAGAAATAAATCACGAGGCCATTGAGGTAGGAGAGAGAGAACAAGTCAACATTTTCATAAGTGATATTAAGAACAATGAATGGTATTCAGATATCATTTATTACCTAAAAAAACTCACTTTCCCTGATCATTTAGTGTAACATAAAATAATAGCCATGAGACTCAAAGCTATGAAATATTTCCTAACAGAGAACGATCTTAGGTGGAGGAACCCAGATGGGGTGATCCTCATATGTGTTGATAAGGAATATGCTAACACATTAATGATATACCTTCATGCATGGCATTGTGGTATCCATTTTGCAGAATTCACCATTGTCCATAATATTTTAAGGGTAGGATACTATTGGCCTACTATTTTATCCAACACACATTGATATGTTAGATCTTGTTAGTCATGCCAATTTTTTTACCGGCAAGCAACACCTTCATGGCCTTCCCCTTAAGCCATTCATTGTAGAAACACCCTTTCAACAGTGTGGATTGGATTTCATTGGTGAGTTCAAGGAAAAATCTATAAATGGGTATCGATGGATTTTAACCGCCACTGATTACTTCACCATATGGGTGGAAGATATCCTAACAAAGAAAGGAATGGAAGAATTTGTGATGAAGTTCCTCGAGGAAAAGATTATTACTAGATTTGGTGGCCTTGCTAAGATAACCACCAATAACACCAAAGTCTTTATATCAATGGTGCTCAATGAGTTTTTATTCAAGTATGGGATTGTTTTATCACACTCCTCAAATTATTATCCTCAAGGGAATGGGTTGGAAGAATCCAACAACAAAAACATTATGAACATTGTGAAAAATATTGTTGGGGAAAATAAGAAGAGTTGGGACAACAAAATTAAGTATTCCTTGTGGGAAAACGACATGACTACCAAGACATCCACCACAAATACCCCTTTTGAGTTGGTGTATGGATTAGAAGCTCTCTTGTCTATAAATCTCCATATTCCAGCATTACAAATAGCCCAACAATTTGATACAGATAAAGAAGCATTGTAGGGGCGAGTTGATCAACTCGTGGAATTGGATGAAAATCAAAGAATGAAATTTGATCAAATTAAAAAGTATCAATAAAAAGTGAAAGGAAATTTTTATCAGAAGGCAAGGTAAAGAGACTTCAAGGATAGAAACCATGCCTTATTGTGGGACAAAAGGAGAGAAAACCTAGGAATGCATCAAAAGTTCAACAATCTTTGGTTAAGACCCTCCAACATAGAGGAAGTATCTAGGCCAGACTCTTTCTACTTATCAATGACAGAAGGGAGGAGGATGTCACTATCGGTAAATGGATCTCTCCTCAAACATTATTTTCAAGGTGGAACATGACCTCTTTAGGGCCCATGCCCCAGGTAAGTAGGTAGGTCTTTTTTTTCTCTACATTTGCATCTAGTTTTCTCATATTAGTTTAGATTCATTTCATATTTCATTTTTCTCTACTTGCATATTTATTTCATGCTTAGTTTAGAATTTTTTGAAAAAATGTCAAAATTTGTATTTTCTAGATTAGCTTTTATTTGGATTTTTATGCATATGGATTAAGTGTGATAACACCACCCTATATGCTATGTTTCTTTTTTCTATGTTTTGGCAGGCACAGGTCTACCAGAAGATGTTGTGGTTCTCATGCACTCTACAACAAGAACATGTCCCCAAGTAGGAGCCAAATGTTATCCCCATTTTGTGGGATGAGTAAGGAGATTATGTCTCAAGGCCCTCAAGTTGTAGATATGGAGATTCGATAGACTATGTTATCACCCTATAATTTATAGGGTCAACTGGTGATTGGAATGTTATCTCTTTATTGTTTTTTGTTTGTCAAATGATTTTTCATTCTGCAAATAATTTGAGAAAAGGAAAAAGATAAAAAAGAAAAAGAAAAGAAAAAGAAAGAAAAATAATAAAAGAGGGCATAAAAGAATTTCAATTAAAGCCCCATGCAATAACAGTGACTTGGTCCATACCTTTAAAGCATGGCCAAGTTATTTTAAATTGATGTTGATAGGAATAGTGAATAAGCATGGCTAAACTGTTTAATCTTAGCCAAGTGATCTAGGCTAGTTAGTGAATAAATCTGGCCAGACTATCTAATCTTGGTTAGGTAGCCCCAGGATAGAGTAAGTTCTTAGCCCAATAGTTTAATCTGGGCTAATTGTCATAGGAAGTTAGGTTAGAACATAGGGTAGTTTTCTTGATTTAAATAAAACCAGCTCGATGATCAAAGTTGGACCATGTCTTGGATGCTTAAAATTTTGTTTGTCTAACCCCTTGGTGATGTAAACATGTAAAAGTTTGGGAAAAACCCATGATATGCATTTATCCTAAGTTTCTCTGGGCGCATATGATTTCACGCTCGCATTTATGCACTGCTCATGTATCAACGGATCAGATGATCATGCCCAGATCTACGGTGGACAACTCTTTCTGGAACCCCCCCGACAGTTCTGCCTTTAACGGTGGGGGGGGGGTCCAGAATCAGAAATAAGACTTGCGCACATCTGGACGACCCAAATTTCGGCGCTTAGATCTAAGGTTCCCGATAATGTATGCGCGCATCTGGATGACCCAAGTTTCGACGCTTAGATCTAAGGTCTATATTGGATTTCAGACACCCCCCCGTTCTGTTTTGCCTTTAATGGAGGGGGGGTCCAGAATGTGTGTTAAAGAGTGCACCCAGATCTGTGGTCGAAAGGAAAGCGCAAAAATCAATGGCTCAAGGTGTTTTTCGGACCCCCCTGACTGATCTACCTTTAACGGTGGTGGGGGGGGGGGGTCCAGAATGGAATCTTACTCTGGCGGGCCCCCTATCTATACGTGGCATGAATCTACTAGTCTCGAGTCCCACCGCCTCCTACTGTCTGACATACCTTGTCACCTCGTGACGTCATCATCCACCTTTCCAGAAGATTCACATCCCATAACTCCGTCAGTCCTTCTCCCTCATTCACTCATGGAAAGTCCCCTCACCATGATTTTTCCCCCCAATCAATAACCACCACATCACCCATCCATATCCCTCAATCGTTGTCACCTGCCATCTCACGTTCTAAATGACCTATTGGCCATTTATTATTGGATAACTTATCTGTTAAACCAGATGACCTGTCCCCTGCGCCCAACAGATACCCGTTTACTCAAAATTACCCTCACTCTTCATTCCTTCACCATTTACCCACTCATCGCACTAGAGAATTTACCTTGTTTTCTTCTCCGTTACAGTCAGTTTCCCCCATCTACAGTTATCCCCGCTAATGTTGTTTTATTTGTAGGTATTGTTACAGTAATGGTGCCAAAGTCAAAATGAACAGAAGGAGAGGAGAATCTGTTTCTCCCGCCTCCTGTCGACCTCGACAGGATTCCACTGGCCGACAAAGATTACTTAATCACAGACACTAAGTGTGATTTTGAATTTGCAGACCTTCAGTCATGGCTTAAAGAAGTCTTCCTAGACCAGAGTGATGAAATTGGACTCTGGGAGTCCAACCTACCCTTGTATCTCTTCCCCTAGATTTACCATTTCCCAGAGTTCTCCCTCAAGTGCCAAGCCCACTATATCCCCAAGCAAAGAACCATCGTATCCTTGTCCGAGGAAGTTCTTTTCCTCATCACGCCAGAAACCATCGACCAAATGATGCAAATATCCTGAGCCGACTCCGCCTCACCTTTTAACCTTGAAATCATTACAGAGTTATACCAGAAGATGACGTTTCCCCAAAGAGCTCAAATATTTGAGCTTTTTCTTCCACATTCCACTCAGCTCCCTGCTACAAATCCCCCTTATCCTTCCTCCATGTTCTCAACAAAAGGAAACCATGTTATCACATCACTATGCGCCTTGTTAGGTTATTATTAATATTAGTGGGTATATGAACCCATTCTGGGATTTTTGTCTATTTTCTCCACCGATGAGAAGCCCACTACACAATTCGACTTCAGCATGTTCCTGGTGAACAACATTCACGAGCAATTCGTCAATTTCGCCACAGAAGGCATGTTCCGGTATTCTTCAATACTGGCATACCTGTTCATTTTCTTGCAAGTGGACAAATTTTCTTTTTCTATGCAGAAGATGGACGGAGATGGCAGACCCCAGGCAGTAATCGCATGGACTTCCCTGCTCAGACATAATTCCATGGAATTTAGCTTCAAGTAGTTCATCGATCAGTTCTACCACCCAGTGGTGAGTATGCTCAGTGGTAGACCCGAACCCAAGATTAATGATGAAGTCCAGAGTATCCTACATCTCTTGGATCATACAAAGATCCTGTACCAAAGTCACACTGAGATCAGAGTCTATGGGTGCGAGTTGGCCCCATATAAACTGCCCAAATACTTTCCTGTCAGAATGTTTTCCCTGGAATACATAAGGCAAATGATAAACTCGGATGATATTCATTTTGTGTCTTTAAAGAAGAAGCAACAACTCAGAATCAAAGGGCAAATTGGGTCTTTCATTTGCAACAGTCAAAGCGTCGGAGAGGAAGCAGACAGGATGCTAAAGAAAATGAAATTTTTTGTGAGTTTCACATGGCACTATGACCCATGTGGGATTATTTTAGAGATGAGGATAAAAAAAAAGAATATCCTGTATGTCCATGTATCTATGCCTGAGGTAGAAAAAATTGCAAACAAGACAGGATGGGAACCAAATACTTTGGTTGAAACAGAACAACAGGACCCCCCAGTCACTGTATCACAGACAACCACACCACAGGATCCAAAGGAGAAAAGGCTTAGGTAGGATCTGTCACCTCCTGTCACTGAAGTGTCATTAGAATAATTTTTACTGCATACCAAGAGACTGAAAACCAGTCTGGCTCCTGACCCAGCTAGAGAAAAGGAAATTCCATCCACTACAGTGACAAAGGTTGATCGATCGATCCTCAATACAAGTGGAAAGAAGATCATAACCACAGTGTTACCAAAGAAGCCTATAGATACTCCACCAATCAACCAACCAGGCAAGACAGGACCAAAGATGAGTATTTTTGAGAAATACGACATGATCAAGAAAAAGAATCAGACTCTAACAAGCAGCACATACACCCAATTCTGGAAGCAGACGTCGACTGCACAACACAAGCTACTATCGGCATTCGACATAGAGAAGGGAATAATGCACATGGAATTTCTTCAAGAACAGGTGCTAGACCCAAAGGTAATCACTGATTACAAAAGGGAAACTTTTGAATTCCAGACTAAGGATGTGCACCCAGCCGATCAAATGGATCTGCATAGGCAAACTGGAGAAATGGTCTTCTCCACACTGGCACATGATTTCACTACTGCCTCCAGGTTACAAGTGTCTCTGAACAACGTCCAAACATAGTTGAAGATGGAGAAAATATCCTCCTTTGCTAAGGATAATAGGATCAAGACGCTGGAGGAACTGGTCCTCAAGATCGGGTATGATCCCTCGAATGTGAAAGAAGTCGAGGAGATGATCAATAAGAAAAATTTAGACATATCATATTTAAGGAAACAATTGAAGATACCACCAATAGTAGACTCACAGGTAAAGGAAATAGCAGAGACAGAAGGAGAAAAAGATGAAATGCTTAAGTTGATCATGGAGCAGAATGCATAATTAAAGGAAATGGAAGCTGAAATGGAGAAGCTAGTGAAAGAGAAAGAATAGTTGAAACCCATGGAAGTCATTCCATTGAGTGCAGTTCCACTCTCTGGAGTGAGCACAACATCACTAGCAAAAGTCCCATCAGTGAATCCATTGATGTCTCTAGAAAAGACAGTTGAATTGGCCAAATCTATGGAAGAGATGAACCTATAGGAGACAGAGATTATCAGGCTCAAAAAGGAGATTGAGAACCTTCAGGAACTCAAATATTCTTATCAAACCAACTTCTCCAAGGAAAAACAGGTGTCATACCAGCTCAAACAAGATTTACAACAGCTTCGGAAGAAAACAGTGGTAGGTAAAACACTAGCCAAAGTCAAAGAAAGTGTTTGGACAGACATCACCAAGTCTATGAACGAAATATGGCCAATGATACAGATTATGTTTGAGAAGAATGAATTGGTGTAGAGAGGTAAACGAGCCATCGAGAAGATTAGATCAGAACTGGGAGAGATGCCCACACAGGCTAATGAAATCATCAAATTCTTGAATTCTAAAACTAGAGAGGTGCTGGAAGAGCTAAGAATTGAGTATAGAACAGAGATCATCCTTGAGGTCAAAAGAGTCTTGACCAAGAGAGGACTGATGCTACAGCTGGAAGAAAAGGTTCAGGCCATGGACATAGGGGTACAAAGTTTTTCCAGTAATATTGAGGCTCTACAGAAGAAAGGTCTTCCTAGTCTGAAGGTGATAAATGACAAATTGATGACACTCCCAGATTACAAAAAGAGACTAGCCAATGTGGCTAAGGATAGTTAGAAATTTTCAGGGATTTAAGGCAGCATCACTGGCAAGGCATTCCTAGATGCACTTCATTTGGACATTAGCATTCAGCATGAGATCCAGTACATCTTCATCACCAAGTCTACTTTTTCCAAGTACACAGAGATGGATGAAGTCTACCGACGGTTACTCAAAGTCAGTGTTCCCAGTCATCTTCAATGGGAAGAGATTTGTGACCTGATCAAGTAGTCAATGAGATTTCATAGCCCGATCAGCTATCCAGTCAGACAAGGTTTTGCAGAGGCCTCACCAACGGTTCACCCAGAAAACAACATGCAATTTCGACACATCATCAAACAGTTTTCTAGATTCTTGTAATTTGTTAAGTTAGTTAAGCTAAAAATAGATTTACCACGTCATGATCTTTAATGATAGGATCGTTTGTAATTTTGGGTTATAAATACTTCACTTTTTGAAGTATTTAGGGTTGATCTTTACGCCCTGAGAGCTATCAGAATGTAATATTTTTCAAGAGATCTTCCATTAATACAAAGAGGCATTTTTACAGGATTCTTGCATGTATTCATTGGTGATGTTTTCCTTTCTAAGTTAAATGTTATTATGGCTTAGTTATCATACTATTTTCTAAATCTAATATTTGAAAGTAACGAACATTGCAGGATTTATCTTTGTATACCCTGTTTCTGACTTTAAATATTTTAGTGTTGTATCTTCTGATTTTACGATAAAGAAATTCTTAACTGCTTCTTTGTTGTAACTGACATTCTCACCTTTCTGCTATTCCTCATTTATGCTGCTAAAATAATCCAGTGATTACATTATCTCTCCCTGTGAAAGGTTTCTTTGTTTTCTGGTTTAGATTTTATGTTCATGATACAAACCCCATAGCCCAATAGATGTGTAAAGATCTCTCAGCCAACCCAACGAAAACTACAACAAACAAAATCAACATATTCTATTTACCTAGCCTAATATTTTAAATTCAAAAACATATCTAAATCATATAGAGAGATCCCTCTCTGAAGTTGGTAGGGCTAGATCCCATCTTCGAAGCGGTTGGATAAAGTTACCTCCCATAGATTTCTTCTTTTCTGACAACCTCTAGGAAATTTACAGAGCGTTAACATAGTGGCGACCATACTGGGGAAAGAACTGAACAAATTTTAACCTCACATCTTCTTTTCCATAGAAGAAAAGTTTGCTTCTGAAATATTGCAAATCTATGAAAGAAGTAATTTTTATAGGTTGTTAAAAACCTGCACATATTATTTTCGGATTCGTAAAACTAAAAAGTATATATATAAAAATCAAAAATAAATCTGGCTCCCAAAAGAGCTTATACTCAATCTCACCCAGACCCAAAACATGTGATAGCAACTGATCATCCAGAATAGTTACTCAGGAAAAAGACCATAGTTGAAGATTCAGTGAGTCTTAATCCCCTTCAGAAGTCCCCTTCTCTTCCAGAGGAGCTTGTTGCTCTTCAAGATCTTGACTTTGACGTCTGTTTCGAACAAAGCCTGTTGAGAACAAAATATGATAGCTTTGTGGCTGGAACTGTCCTAGACCCAACCATCTTGCAACCTTGGACCCCTGAAGTTCTATCTCCCACTACTAAACCTCAAGCCACTCACTCTATGTTAGCTAGTCCCTCCTCATCCTTGTCTTTCGTCACCACCCCACCTAGCATCCAGGTTATCGTACCACCCCCTTCGCTTATCATGGTAGACAAATATTCTCCTTTGGTGTTGGTTTCACCTCTCCGTGCTATGACCCAGGATTATCAAATGAGACTTCCATGGTTCGATGGAACATGACCTTTGAGTGCCTAGCAACACGTTGATAAAATGAATGATTATTTTGACCTGCAGTAAGTAGATGAGGCTAACATTCAAATGAGATTATTTTCCCAAAGTTTGACGAGTGACATTAAGAAATGGTATAAAGGTTTACGTGTTGCCTCAGTCCTTGACCTTACCACATTTCAAAGAATTTTTCTAGACATATGAGAGTTAAAGAAAACCCTCTCCAAATATTGTTAGAATACGAAAACATCAGAAGAAATCAAGGTGAGACAGTACAAGATTACTGCACCCATTTCAATAACCTATACAATGCAATTCCAGTTGATATTAAACCTCCATAAGGTTTGGCATTGATAAAATTCCCCGATGGTTTTGACACTGATATGTCATATCAATTAAGGGAAAGAAACTCCATCACCCTGGAGGACATGCAGAAAAGCGCAATAAGTGTGGAGGCTAGCTTGTTGGAAAAAAAGGCACGACAGAGGATAAAGAGGAGAGTCATAATTAAAGAGGACCTTCCACATCAACCTTCGATTCCAAATTGGATTCCTTGGCTAGAGAAATGGAAATAATGATGGAGATACTTACTGTATCCAAAATAAATCCTCCTAGAGAAAACCCACCAGCTCCTCAAGTTCGAAATCCTAACTTCAAAAGAAACACTCCTCAAATCAGGCAGAGAGATCCTAGGGATCAAAGGGAATAGAGAGGTCCTGATCAACAGATCAGACCTCCCCTACAAGAAAATTATGTCGATGAAGGAGAGTAAGTAATTGAAGAACTGGAGTATACTCACATAAACCTCATGGGCATTCATGATAACGAAGCTATTTTCCTTACCCAGGAAGAGAAAGAACTTTTTCTTCTCATTCAAACAAAGGTAAGTGAAGAAGTTGAAGACGTCGAACAGTAGGCATTTGAAAATTCTATTTTGGAGGTACATCGGCAGTACAAACTGCGAATTAAGAACACAGATGAGAGTTCTCCAAAAAAGGTGACAGAAATGAAGAAGACAGTCGAAACCCAAAAATCCCCTGAGTCTTCTACCGAGAAGAGTCCTGAGAAAGGTAATGCTGAAGTTCCAGCAAAAAGGAACCTTACCATTCTGAAAAGATCATTTCAGACTGAGGTTTCATCAACTAACCCACCAAATACTTCTGGCCTGAAAAGTGTGGTGGACAAATCGTAATTGTTGAGCCAAAGCAGAGAACCTACACCTTTCAGCCTCGAAGGGGAATTAGCCAAAGTAAAAATTCCCATTCCCCTTTCTGAGTTGATGAGAAAAGACGCTTATCAGTTGCAGGTGATCAAAGCACTGAGCATTGAACCTGATATAGGCACGAAGGCCTTAACCGTTGGATCAATGAATCATTCAGATACTGTAAAACTTACAGGTGATCAACATGAACTCATGTTCGGACCTGAAGTGGATGGTTAGACCAACATTGGTGTCATCGCTCCTTTTTACATCAGCCTTAATATACATGACTTGATTCTGCATAATGCTATGTTAGATTCGGGTGCTTCCCATAATATAATGCCTAAAGCAGTGATGGAAAAACTGGGACTTGAGGTTACCAGACCTTACAAGGACTTACACTCTTTTGACTCCAGTAAAGTTAGATGTATCAGTTTGATCAAGGATCTGTGTATCACCCTGGTTCAGATTTCCGCAAAAAGCATGTTCATGGATGTTTTGGTTGTGGACATTACCTCGAAATATGGCATGTTGTTGTCACAGTCTTGGGGGGGCAAGTTGAAAGTTACTTTGTAGTTGGGTATGTCGTATGCCACTATCCTAGTTTTTGGTCAACAGAGAAGACTATACAGAGAAACAATGATGAAGTACATGGTTAGCAGCTACGAAAAACCACATAACTATCCTCTGTACTCTGCACATTCTGACCTGGACTCCTTCATCCTATACAACGATGGAGATACGAGAGAACAAATCATTCAGCTGGAAGTAGATACATTGGGTCCGGACGAAGACCAAGAAATCACCGAGGCAGAAAGAAAGAAAAATGTGATAACAGAAGAATTTCCAGTGGATTTCTGGAGCATGGACTTCGATGGAGCAGTAAGCAAAGAAGGAGTTGGAGCAGGAGTTTGGTTGCATAATCACAAATCCAGGTATTCGGAAAACCATTCTTACAAACTAAATTTTCAATACACTAACAATATTGCTGAGTATGAAGCCTTGATGCTCGTTCTGAAACTTCTAAAGAAGGTTGGTGCCAAACAAATTATGGTAAGAGGTGATTCTAAGTTAATAATCAAGAAAATTAAAGGCAAGTATGTAGAAAAACACCCCCATCTTAGAGCGTATAGGAATGTTGTTCTGGACTCTCTTAAATGTTTCACTGAAGTTGATTTGCAGGTGATGCCTAGGGGACAAAATATTTTGGCAGACGGGTTAGCTACGTCAGCAACCACATGTAAGATACCTTTTCGTTCCACTCCCCCATACATGGTGGAGGTGAAGTGCAGACCAACTGTTCCAGAAAACATCAGATACTGGTAGGTATTTGGTAATGATGATCAAATTGAAGATTTTCTGCAATGTAAAAATTATTTCGAGTGTACAAACATAGACTTAGAAAATGAAGATGAAAATGTAAAAATACCTGATTTTGGAAATGATAGTGTAAATAAGTTAGATTCAGAAGAGTTAGGTGAGGATGAGATAGAAGCTGATGTTTTTCATTTGAAAAGTAATGTTTTACCTAGGGGTTTAGTTCCTTTAGAGGACTTATTTGATTTTAATGATGTAGCTAAAAAACCGAAAATTGAAGCCAGTGGTCAAGAAGTAGAATATTGTAATATAGGGACAGAAGAGAAACATAAGATGGTGAAACTTTCCAAATCATTACCCCCTGAGCAAAAACTCAAATACATTGAGATTTTCAAAGAATATTTAGATGTATTTGCCTAGGGTTACGAGGACTTGAAATCTTATGACACCAGCATCATACAACATGGATTCCAATAAAAGAAGATAAAAAACCCTTCAGACAAAAACTTAGGAGAATCAATCCCAAGCTACTTCCCCTGATAGAAAAAGAGATCAAAAAAATGTACGATGCTAAGATCATAGTCCCCTTACAGTTTTCCAAATGGGTTTCAAATTTGGTCCCAACATGAAAGAAATCCGAAGAAATCAGTCTTTGCATCGATTTTCGAAATCTAAATAAGGTCTCTCTCAAGGATAATTACCCATTGCCAAAAATGGACCATATATTACAAAGGGTAGTCGGATCCAGTCGAATCTATTTACTGGATGGTTTCTTGGGTTATAATCAGGTCCTCGTTCACCCAGATGACCAAGACAAAACCACTTTCACAACACCATGGGGTACTTTCATGTATGTGAAAATGCCTTTCGGGTTGATGAACGCCGAGGCCACTTTCCAGAGAGCGATGGACATCTCTTTTGTGGAAGAACTCAACAAATTTATTGTCATCTATCTTGACGATGTAACTACGTTTTCCCAATCTGATGACGAGCACTTACGACATCCCAGATGAGTTTTTGAGAAATGCAGGAAATTTACAGAGCGTTAATAGACTGCATGACCAACAATATCCACTTCCATAGATGGAGACCCTTCTCACCACCACGTAGGTCAAGATTTTCATATGGCATCCACCACACTAGATGGATTTTGAGAGGCATTGGACCTTGCTCCATGAGGTACAAGTCAGGTATTATGGTGAGTTTCATTTCAATATTTGAGGCATTTGAGTATGTTGTATCTTATAATGCTTTATATTTCATGACATATTCTTGGACATTATTCCTTTTTCCCTTCTTCACTTTGGTGGTTGACATTGTGCCCTAGTAAGTTGTCTTCCTTGGGAATGGGTTTACTACTAGGAACTCCCTTGAAAATCCATCATATCATTCCCAGCCATACTTACCACTTTCCATCAATTAAAACCCCCATTTCATTGTCTCTTAGGATTTTAGGGTGTATTGACCCAAGAAGGGGATGTCCCTCATTCTATGGGAAGAAGGGGTTGAAGACCCAGAGATATTTTTGTTGGATAAAAAGATAAAATCCTATATATAACCTTCCATATGCTTCACCCAAGGATTCCCTAAGAAAGCAATGAAACGCTTCTCTGTAAGAAAAGGGAGACCCATAAGAAATAAATGATAGAATTCTTAGGGGGTTAGTTGAAGGATAGGAGGTATCATCACAAGTCAGCCTATCATGATCATGGGTATATATTGGTATGACACTACCATCATCTGGCTGTTAAGACTCATAAATGTCACATTTATATCCCCTTTTTCCTTCACCATTCCTTACATTTCATGGTCCTAATAAACATTTTATCATACCATTTCCATACATACATTTGGGGTTCATCTTATTATTTTCCACTTTATTCATTTAAGTATTATAAGTGAATTTGTGATTAAATATTATAAATTAACATATTTTTATTATATATCAAAGTTGGATGAGTTTGATGATGTGTTCAGGCATATTTGAAGATTGCAACAAAGTCAAAATACACCACCTATCCACAAATTCGAATTACATCTTCAAACTTGAAGATTTGAAAGAGAGAAGATCATGGAAGATTTGGTTGGCATATATTATCTAAGATATGTGAGATATGTATGGAGCAGTTGAAGGGATCATATCTTGTCATAATGGGAAAGTAGTTGAGAGTGGTTGAGAGAATAGTGGATATGTAATTATGACACTCATGTATATAAGAGAGTGTTCTCTATTCATTAGGGTCATCATGTAATTCATAATTTAGTTTTGTAATTAGGAGAAGGGGATTCTTAGCTTTGATTCTTTCATTGTTATTCTTTCATGCTTTGTCATTGATTCTTGTAATATAATTTGAGATTGATTTATTGTGTGAGATCACATATGTCTTTTGTCATTCAACTTTTCACATGTTGTATTGCTTTCCTAGATTAATTTCATGCTTTCCTAGTTAGTCTTTCGATGCTTTCCTAGATTAATTTCATTTCCACAATTTAGATTAGATTACTTCTACTTTAGTCCTGCATATATAGTGCGTGTGCTTCGAAATCCTATGAACCTCAGATTGAAAAATTAAATAGTTGGTAAAGTACTAGAATGTAATTAAACAACAATATTTCTGCCTAACATTGACCACCAAGCCAGGGTAGTGGTTCGCAGTTGCACAACTCAGAGAAAGGGGGTATCATCATGACCCAACCTTCTCATTTCCACAAGGCATTTGTTAGTGACATTGTCATTATCTGGACACCACACTAAGATAGTGGCATTCAACTGATCCTTTGAAACATGAAATAAACAAAGAATGGCAAGATGATGGGCTTGGAAAAATTAGATTGCAAACGAAGGTGCCACACACCCTCTACAAAGGAACCCATGAATGAGAGACACTACAACCCCTTGTATGTCATGAACCCCATACCCACTAAGTCTTGATCCACAACCACTTCATCCACTTTACATGGATTATAGAGGGATCACTTGGGAAACACTCCTTGACCTAGGGAAATATCTACCCAATAGGACACCTTGTCAACCCTACCATATCCAAGCTTGGTAAGTAGCATAATGTCTTTGAGAAATTACTTGTTTGACCAAGTGATATTTGATGCACATTCTTAGGTGGCTCATTTATTTATTTTATTTACTCACCATTATGTTATGACTTGATATCATTGGAGGGTGTGCTTATTTGTCTTTCTAGGATCTAGTTGGTGGACAATTTTGGAGGAACAAGACTAGCTTGGGCTTCCATGGGGCTTGGAGCCCACAGGTTGGATGCCAAGGGGATGCATGTTGGATGAGAGAGATGTAAATTTGGAATCCTGGAAGATGACTTGAGAGACATGACCTAACCCTCACATGCCAAATGTTTTTCCTAGGAGAGGAAAAACGTCATCTTTTGTAGGCTTGACATCATGCTTGATGGGATTGAGGTGGTGATGAGTACACATGGCATGTTTTGAAGTAGGGAACCCTTGGAGTGTGGAATAGAAGGTTGTATCAGAGATATGTTTCCTTTGGAGGCCCAACTCTATCATATCCAACTCAAAATTTGACCTAAAAGTGACAAAACATCACCCTATAAGGGTGATGTCTGGGTTTTCTTTTGTGTAAAACTGAATTTAAAGATGAATTGTTTAATATTATTTGTGTAAAGGGGAAATATTAGAGTTGTTGACCCCTAATATTGTGGTTTACCTTAAAATTATGTGGACAAACTATGTTAGTGGCATTTTGTATAAATAGAGATCATAAGATCTCATTTTAAAATAAAACTCTCCCATTGTGAGAAGTAGATGACTGAAATTTTCGCTATCTTTGGCTATTTTCTCTCTTTTTCTCTTGTGTATGGCTATTTTCTTCGTTATTGGTTGATGGAAGTGATGATATAGCCTTGGAAGGCTCTTGTTTTTCTATTGTGGTGGTTTGTCTTAGCATTTTTCATTGAATTGGTAAAGCTTTTACTTTTTATTATCATTTTTATTCAATTCAAGACTATTTTTCTAGAGCTAGGTGGGAATTATAAGGGCATACACCCCCACCTCAGCTTCCATCATTTTATGCTTAAGTATTTTTTATTTAATAAGGTTTTACTAAAATAATTATAAGTGCATACACCCTCTTAGTCTAAACCCTAGCTAGGGATACTTTCCTTAGGGAGTAAGAGGATTTACACCCCAAGGAGATAGTACCTCTAGCTCATTCTTTTCTTGAATCCACTAACCCAATCATTAAAGGCACTAGTCATTACATGTTTCATTAGAGAAATAAATTTTTTCCTTGGTAAGCATGAAAGTTTCAAGCTATGAAGTTGTCTCTTTTGGAAGTTATTCATTGATCCTTTGGCTATCTTGCCTCATTGAGGCATCCCCTTTCAAACATTGAATATTTTATTTTTTACAACTAACGTCTATGGCCATATTTTTGTTTTTACAACTAACTTCTACAACCATTTTTGTTTTTACAACTAACTAACTCCTAATAACTCCTAAACTAACCCTAGGAATGCCTAAATTTTCCCTAACTCTCTACTAACCCTAGCACAGTTGTTGAGCTAGTTAAAAGTGGTTTTCATTGGTTGATATTTTTGTTATAAATCTTGGTTTTCTACATCCATGAGGATGATAAATATCACTACTGTAATCTTTTGTTTTAGCCTTTCTTTTATGCTAGATTATTTATTTATCATTGTTGAGTTGAGCTAGCCTTAAATATCTTGTTTCTTGCTTATTAAATCACAGTCTTTGCAATTATTTTGCAGCCTTTACTATCTTCTATGTGCTAATATATATCATTTACATTTTTGCAATTACGGACAACAATATTAACTTTCTTTTCCAACTAACATATTACAAGTATCCTTGGTTTTCATTATTTCATGGACATGTACCTTACTCTTGGAAGGTCACTCAACTCTTTTGGAAACCCTTTAAATTTCCCAAGGCCCTTTTCCAAGCTCTCCTTTCCATTTATAATTGACCTTCTAGGAAATCCATTCATACTTATCATTTTCCATCTCAATCCCCCCTAGGATCACTGGGATTTCCCCCTTGAGGTGACTACCTCACCTCTAAAGTGACGGGAACACCTGCCTAAGGTGACAATGGGTAGGTTCTCTCCTATTTGTCTCCAATTGGTGGTTGGGTTAGGATTTTCCCAACCTACAACTTGTGCAATAACAGGCAGAATGGTTGTGTTTGCACTCTTTTCGTCGATGTGTGAGCAAAAAGTGAGTGCTTACATGCCTAGTTGGGCTCTGCTAGTCATGACAGCTGTAATGTAAAAGGTTAGAAAGAAAACGACTAAACTATTAACAAGAATTGAACAAAAACTTAAAAGAAAACATGAGCATAATAACAAAAATGAAAAACAAATGAAAATGGACCAATATCACCAATATATAGCTTGATCTGATTGATGAAATCCAAAGATACACAATGGAGA
>SNQJ01S0040468.1:101383-121024 GCA_010110895.2 Picea sitchensis | reverse complement strand
TTATTAAATTATTAAATTTTATATGAATATTAACTAAATTTTTAATTATTTTATTTTAAATAATAATTAAGTAATTACTAAATAATATTTAAATATTACATTTAAATTGTATCAAAATATGTTCATGGTTGTGGCGATGCATGCCGGTAGTCAACTAGCAACAATTTCCACTTCCACTTTCCATTTTCCCGCCATTTTCCACTTTTTTGAATTAATGACGCCGATCGGCGTATATCAACCACTTTTTACATAAATGTGGTTGTTGCTAGTATATATATATTAAACTTCTTGCCCAAACTTTGGTAAGCCCCTTCGTGGATTATGGTAAAGTTATATGGTGAGTGTAAAGACCTTGTGCTAGGCTTCGACCCTTTTCCCCCGAAAATGAACCATAATATACATGCATTTATAATTTAATTTTCTAAAACAACAATCATGTCATCCTTTGAATGATAACAATAGTCTCTAGTAATGACGAACTTCAAGGCCAAGGCCATGTTGATATTTCCAACTTAAAATACTTTGTTGTTGATATTTCCAACTTAAAATACTTTGTTGTGTGGACACTTAAACAAGTCAAAATAACACAATTTGTATTGAAAATGAAAGTAAATTCTCAATGAGGTGCCTTTCGAGGCTAGGACTTCAAATTGAACGTTTCTGCTCTAAAGAATGAAATTTGAACAATCACAAAATACACCTATACTCAGCAAAAAAAACTTTCTTCACTACAAGTTCATGGGATGGGAGTATGGAATGATCGGAACCAACTTCTTCCCCCCAAAAAAACTAAAAAAACTTTCTTCACTACAAATTCACGGGAGTATGAAATGATCGGAACCAACTTTTTCCCACCTGCAATTTCATTTGCAAAACCAGAACTCCTACAATTTCCTGTGTATGTATTGAGAAGACACTGAAGAGCGGCGAGAAATTGGAGGTGTTGGTAAGTAAGACTCAATGCATACACGACCAGAATTTCAAATTTGAGAAGCAAGCACGACGTTTTAAGAACACAAACTGGTGAATGGTATTTATGGGTTAGTTTACAAATGTAATGAAACTGTTTTTTTTTTATTAGAGACTGGGTTTATAATAGGTATTAGGTTTATAGGGTATTTTTATGGCTTTTTCTAAATTTTTTAAGTTTTAATATTTTAATCTTGGGTTATATAATTTTGAACAAAATTATAATTTTTTGTTTTTTAAATTATATTTTTCAATACATAAATATGGATTCAATCTACTTAAAAATCCTACAACACTAAGATTATTTATTTATATTTTTAAATTACAAATTTATTTTTAAATAACATTTCTAAATGCATAAATAAATTCAGCACTCCTCATAATTTCTATAACATTAAAATTATTTGTTTAATTTTTTTTAAAAATTTAAAAATATTTAATCTATTTTCTAAATAATTTATTTTTTTACTATTTAACTTATTTTAAGATGGAGTAATTTTAAATATTGATAAATGAGACTCAACATGGCATGATTTTTTAAAAATTAAATACTTTGTTTTTAAATCCGATGGTTATTTTTGGTTAGTCCCATGACTTGTGTCAATATGAAGCTTATTTAACTTATTTTAAGATGGAGTAATTTTAAATATTGATATATGAGAGTCAACATGGCAGGATTTTTTAAAACTTAAATACTTTGTTTTTAAGTCCTATGGTTATTTTTGGTTAGTCCCATGACTTGTGTCAATATGAAGCTTATTTAACTTATTTTTAGGATGGCGTAATTTTAAATATTGATATATGAGAGTTAACGTGGTAGAAGTTTTTAAAAATTAAATACTTAGGGTTTTTTTTGTTAGTCTTACTACTTGTGTCAATATGTAGGTTATTAATATTGTTCTTTATTTTTTTAAATTTATTTTGTTATTTAAATTTGAATTGTAGAAAAATTGTTCAAATTCTTTTTATTTATGATTTTATTGGTGTTTTAGTTTCTATCTTTAAAGTTTATATAAATGTATGATGTGAATTGGATTTTCTATTTTTTTTTTGCTAGTTTGTCTGTGACCTGCGGGACTAGCCTTTGGCTGATAAATTGTGACTCAAGGGCATTTAAGGCGTCAAAATCACTCAAAGATCACACCCAAACTTAGCCACACCAATCCTTAAGATGGTTGGATTTTTTATCCCCGCAGGATTCGAACCGATGACTTTAACATCACAGAGTGCCTTAACAACACACTCTGTCACCAATTGTCCTACACCTCAATGACCAATAAACTTGTACTTGCTATTTTTATTCTATTTTGTCTTTTTTTTGTTGCAAAATGGGAAGTGGGAAATAACCATGTGACTCGTGTCCTTTTAAACGCATTGCATTAAAATAATGTAGGTTGTAGCGAAGACAGAAAAGAGTGAGGTATAATAGCAAAAGTTAGATCTCGAAAAGGTCAACCTGCTTGAGATTGAGTGGATGAAGGAGTTAATGTGTCTACAAGACATGGTCTCTTGCAATTTTTGTCTTTGTAGTAGGTAACAACACACAATTTATGTCTATAGTTCATCCATTTATAATTTTCTCCTCACCATAATAAAGATTCTCGTCAACTGTGAAATCAGTTTGTCATTGTTTTGATTTCATGGCTCTCGTCTGAGTTTTGTTCTATGAATGATTTTTGTTGTGATTGATTTGAGATAAAACAATTGATTTGTATTGGCATTGGGCATTCACCCCTTGAGGGTTGGTATTTCCTTCATGAAGTCGTTGGCTGCAAAATGTACACATTCCAATGGCTAGTTAAATTGATGAGAGACCTGTCCACACACAATAAACAATTTGCTTGTATGCACATTGCTTCCCTTAGCTATTTCACTAATTGATCGAGGAAAATTGTGTTTCTTAGTGGATAGGGTTTCATTGTATGATGATGGTGTTCACTTGGGTGGAATCCCTCCTTGTTGGGCATATAAATCGACTAACTAATAAATGGTAGCCATTACCTAGCCATTTTATCAGAATTTGGCGTTCTCCTTCGGTCCACAAATAGTAGGTCAACTCTCTTGCATACTCTCTACACTATCATCAATTTAATTCCATCCATAATGATTTCCTTCATTGTTCAGTATCAATTTTGTGGGGGTTGGTGTAATACACCCTTCGTTTGGTCCCAACATTCTCCTTTTAAATTATTTATGCATTGGTTCCACCTTACTAAGTCATACAAATGGTCACACACAAAGGTGGTCCAAGTGTTGGGTTGAAATGTGACCTGAGCAATTAACCTCCACCAGGTAGACACTCTAGTTTGGTGAATCCCCTTTACAAATAGTCGATTTATTACTTGGAAGGATTATCTCATTCACTGGTGTTCATTGTTCCCTCGATATCTCCATATATTTTTAATAAATTGATGCAAGAATATAGGGGTTTTCATCTAGATAATGTGACCTACTTACAGAGTGAGAAAAGGATTCCATCCACACTTGATTCCAAATAAAAACTCATTATATTAGGAAAGACATCGAATTTATTTCCGCAATAGATTCATGTTGAAGAAACATACAGATAACATGCCCACTGATTATGGATCGGATGGTATCAGATCAGGTTCATTAGATACCTTGAAGTAGTTTCCATATGCAAAACCTTGAATAGGGAGAAGTTTGAGGAGTTTAGAGACTTCACAGGATCCAAAACAGATCCATAGAAGGCTAAGAACAACTCAAAACTCACAGAGGCAACTCAGAACGCTCAGAATGGCTTCAGCAGAAGATGTAAGGGAAAAAATTCAAAGTTCCAAAAATTCACTTTAAATAGCATGGTCACGAAGAGCATGTCACAATATTTATTATGGTTCAGATGTCTCGTCAAACATAGTTACAGATCAAAAGATATAAGCAGTCAAAGTTCATATCAAGGTGACACGTGTCACCACTGCAAAGGTGACACGTGGCACATCCATATGGGGGGATGTGGTACGTCCGTACATGGTGATGTGGCACTATGTTATAGGTATACATGGTAGATTCTTACTGGTACACGTGGCAGGTTTAGTGTTCCATTCTTCGATTGACACGTGGCACAGGACAACCAATGAGAGGTTGCCACGTCGAAAACCCCTATTAGCCTCTTACGGTCTAGTTCATTAAAAAATATTGGAGCTGACAAGAGTCGAACTCCTAACCTCTTAGCCCAAGAGAACTTACATCCTTCACGCTAGCCATCCTTCCACTCTATGGTTCTTGTTTATAACATGGCAAAAATATCATTTAAGTTTAATAATGTTTCGTATGGGGGACGAAAAGGAACTTACATCCTTCACGCTAGCCATCCTTCCACTCTATGGTTCTTGTTTATAACATGGAAAAAATATCATTTAAGTTTAAAATAATGTTTTGTATGGGGGAAGAAAAGGGCTAGGCCTTCGGCCCAACATTTGGTTCTATGTTAAACCACTCAACCACGTTTAAAACACATGCCATATATGGCATACCTGCCATATTATTTGCCATTTTAGTGGCATATTTCGCGAGTTCAAACCATCCACCAATTTAGGGCGTTTCCCAAAATTTGTTGCGAAATTTGTTGGAGCGATATGTGTTAAAAAGGGGAGGCCCATGGGATTCGACCTCGGGACCTCTGGCAACTACACACCTTTAGATAGCATATGCTAACCAATACGTCAAGCGCCCTCTTTAAAGTATAGCTGTCCGATTTTATTATAAAAAGGGGCCTCTGCCAGTGTACGAGACGAAGTTTGGCATAATTTTTGAGACAGGGGCACACATTTTGAGATTTTCACAGTGATTTATTATAGAGGCAGTGGCACGAAAATCGAGGCAGGGGTGTCTCTTGGGCCTGAAAGTGTTAAACACAAATTGAGGCATGGAGACAGTCATTTTTAAGTAATTTGATGCCACAAACGCAGTGGTGATGTCAGTTTTCTGATATGAGAAAATCTTTTGTAGATTAACTCCATAATGAGGTATACTAATGTATTTTTCCCAATTCTTTTATGGAGTTAGTAAAAAGACCTGCCCATTTGAGAGCAGGACCCGAAGACGTAGTCCACCAGGGACGAACTCTGTTATCAAGTTATTTGTGTTCATATTGCATGCTTATGTCTCTTTCCTTTTGAAGTTTTTCCTTCTTTATGGTGTACTTTAGTTTTATGCTCATTTAATACAATTCTTTAATAAGTCACTAGATGAAAAGATCCTGGATCAAAATCCAAGAAGAAAATTAGTATTGGAGATAGAGAGAAGATGAGCTCGAGAAATATCTTGCCAAGCACCATGAATCCTTGAACACCATGAGGGTAGAATTAGACTAGAGCAGGTTGCAACTCTTGCAGTTGGGGAATAAATTAGTTGATTTGGATAATTAGCTAGAGGATAGGTTCATGAAGGTCACTACTCACCAATACCATGACTTGGAAGAAAAGGAAGAGACCTTGAATAAGCTAGAAACAATTGTCCAAGAGACCAAGCAAGCCCCTTCCATTTCCATTGTCGAAGCTAATACCATGATAGAGGAAAACATTGTAAATTCACCTCCCAATACCCTTGGTGACTTTGAGAAGCACACTAGAGGCATTGGTTGCAAGATCATGAAAAAAATGGGCTATGATGGCCACCGGCTAGGAAATGAATGCCAAGAATCCAACACAAGTGAACCTCAAACCAATTTCATCAAGCCAAGAGGAACCGAAAAAAAAGTCTATGCAACAAGGCACTCAAATCTACTTGTAGAAACTTGGAAAAGGGTAGGAAAGAAATGATTGTGCTATCCATATTTGGTCCAAATATTAAGGGAACAAGAAACCAAGAAGACAAGAATCATCACAAATCTAAAAGGTATGGCTTAGTTTTTTAATGTTGCAAGAAAAGTGTTTATAACTTTAGTTATTGTTGGAACTCTAGAAGGTCAAGCAACTCATGTAGAAACTATCTCACTATAGATTGATTAAACATTAGGAGGACAAATGTTGAAGGCTTCACCTCTATATTCATCCAAGAAGAAATCTTGGAGAGTTAAGGTTGAGAGGAAAGAGGCATACTTCAAGTGGCCTCGACATGTTGACATTTCCAACTTAAAATACTTTGTTGTGTGGTGTATAGTTGACAGCAATTAAACAAGTCAAAATAACACAATTTTGATTGAAAATGAAATTAAATTGTCAATGAGGTGCCTTTCGAGGCTAGGACTTCAAATTGAGCGTTTCTGCTCTAAAGAATGAAACTTGAAGAATCAGGAAATACACCTATACTAGAAAAAAATAAAAAATTCTTCACTACAAGTTCATGGGAGTATGGAATGATTGGAACCATCTATTTCCCACCTGCAATTTCATTTGCAAAACCATAACACCTACAATTTCCCTTCTCTAAACGATAGTTCTAGGTAGCTACTCTACCTACAGCGAAGTGTAATCCTCGGGACAATACATGGCTTCGACAACAACGAGGATCATCATCATACATAGTTCCCCAATGTCGGCTGGTGATCAGGTCATCCGGAACGGGTTATGGTATCGAACTATATATATACTTCAAGAGATCCAAGGACAATCAGATGTCACGGAAAGCTACTGTTGTAAAAATGGAATCCACAGAGGCAACCGCAACCCGCATGGCGATACAGCATGCYCTCGTAGCTCGTGGTTCCACTGTATTAGCGGAATTCGGCGTCGTTTCCACTGATGAAAGAGCAATTGCASAACAAATACTGGACAAAGTCTCTGCAGCTACCAACAATGGTGACAGCCATTTYTCCTATTCCTATGACCGCTATGTTTATCATGTGAAGAGGAGTAGCGACGTGGGAGGATTGACGGTTTTGTGTGTRGCAGATGARACAGTTGGACGGATGATACCGTATGCATTTCTACAGGATATTCATKCAAAATTTCTCAAAGCATATGGCGATCGAGATGTTGATAGTAAAGATGAATTCTCAAGAGTACTCAGTGAGCAGATGGATTATTATTCTAACAACCCAAATGCAGACGCGATTTACAGTGTACTAGCACAACTGGACGAGGTCCGCCATGTGATACTGGAGAATTTTGAGAAAACACTGGAGAGAGGCGAGAAATTGGAGGTGTTGGTACGTAAGACTCAATGCATACGCGACCAGAATTTCAAATTTGAGAAGCAAGCACGCCGTTTCAAGAACACAAATTGGTGGACGGTATCTATTGGTTAGTTTAAAAATGTAATGGTACGGATTTTATATTAATTTTTTTTTTTTTTTAAAGCATTTTTTATGGTTTTTTTTTTAAGTTTTTAATTAAATTATATAAATTTTAACAAAATTACAATTTAAATTGTATTTTTGAATGTATAAATATGGATTAGACTTTCTAAAAATTTTAGAAGACTAAAATTATTTATTTATATTTTTTTTAAATTTCAAAAATATTTAATTTATTATTTAACAATGTTGCACGAGTATCGATACCGCTAAAAGCTTCTCCTAAATTTGTAGGAAGGTCAAGTTGGGAGAGGCCATAATATATTTATTTATGATTTCATTGTTGTTTTAGTTTCTATTCTTAAAATTCATATAAATGTATGATATGAATTAGATCTTTACCTAAAATAATTTGTAAAATTGTAATAAACTTGTACTTGTTATATATATATATATATATATATATATAGCAAAATGGGAAGTGGGAACTAACCATGTGAGGGATGGCCTTTTAAAGACACTATACTAAAAGCATGTAGGTTGTAGCTAAGATAGAAAAGAGGGAGGTACAATGGTAAAAGTTAGAGCTCGAAGAGGTCAACCTGCTTCAGATTGAGTGGATGAAGAAGTTAATGTGCCTATTCACTCAAAGTGAAGGTGTCTATGAGCCATGGCCTACTACAATTTTGGTCTTTTACAGTAAGTAACAATACACAATATTTGTGTATAGCTCATCCATTTATAATTTTCTCCTGACCATAATAAAGATTCGCATCAACTTTGAAATCAGTTTATCATTGTTTTGATTTCATGGCATAAAGAAGAAGATTGATGACTATACGAGTGAGAGTACGACTGACACAACCTTCTTTTTCGAATCATTCTTCTAACTTGTCAATGTATATGCTAAAAAGTGTAGGGGACAAGGGATAGCCTTGTTTGACTCTGATATTGTAGTTAATCTCTTTTGACCAACCCTCAGTGTTTTTAAACTTAGCAATAACGTTCTCATACATCCTTATTGCAACAACCCTCAACTCGAGAGGCACTTTTATCTCTTCCAACCTATTCCAAAGGTTTTTCCTAGGAACCATGTCAAAAGATTTTCTAAAGTCAACAAAACAACAAAAATGATTGGTTTTAGTATTGTGAAACTCCTTTGCAATGATCCTAAAGGTAGCAAGATGGTCCACAGTTGAATGATATCTCTTAAACCTGGCCCGACCTTTAACTCTTTTACCGTGACTTTCTAGCCAAAGGTTAATCTTCTTTTCCAAAATAATTCCATAAAGCTTGGCTAAAATATGGCTAATCATAATGGTCCAATAATTAGAGAGAATGTTTCTATCCCCATGTTTAAGAATAGGAAGAATGAGGCTTTGCTTGTAGAGTTAAGGGAAGCCCTGCTTGACTGCTAAATTGAAGAGCTTGTGTATCTAAGGGATAAGGATTCACCATCCGATTTTAAAAATTTCATCTTGGTAGCCTTCAATGTCCATAGCTTTCCCATTTGCGATCCGCTTAACCTCGAACTCTATGTCATCTAAAGAAAAAAGTTCTTCTTTTGTAAGGACAATAGGAATGGTGTCCATGGCATTAGGGAACTCATAAAGACTTTAAAGGTATGCATTCCAGTCCCTTAAGGTTTTCCTATTATTTTCTTTCATATTGTGTTTTAGAATTTGGCTCCAAAACTTTTTAGGATCCAACCTGTATCGTTGTGAAAGTTGCTCTAGCCTTTTATTGATATAATATCTTTTTTTCCTTTTAATTAGGGCTTTGTACATTTTGATCTTATCGAGTTTTAAGGGCTCATTAGAAGCATCCCTAATGGATTTCCTAGCAATTTTATATTCTTTATAATACCAAGGGTTGGTCGTTCTATTATTCATTTTATAGGACACCTCGAAAGAGAACTTGTTAATAGAAGTGGAAAGGGTACTTGTAAAATTATGATAGAGTTCTTCAATGTTGTCCTTATAAGTTAGGAGGTTTAATTTACTATTTAAATCCTTTAAGAAAATGTCAACTTTACTTTTGTCAAAGCGCAAATTCCTTTGATTATCAAAATTCTCTTCAATGGTGCTCCTGTGCATGGAAAAATTTAGACTTAGGGTTAAAGGTTTATGATCAGAGTCAGGCTCATGGTCATTTAAAAGGTCAAAAGTTGTTATTTGGTTGGAAATGGGGATATCGGATATCACATAATCTACAATACTACTACCTATCCCATGAATACAAGTCATATGGTTGGAGTCTGACGACTTCATTATTCCATTGCAAATTATAAGGTCTTGAGAGCTACAGATATTGACCAAATCAATACCAAACAAATTCTCAATTAGGTCTTCAGAGCTTCTTTTGTAGCTATTAGATAAAACAAGGTCTTCATCTAGCCATAAAGGATTATGGTTGGAGTCATTGTTTAAAAGAGTATCTTGTTTAGTTGCAGCACTAGCATTAAAGTCTCATAGTAAGAAGACATTACCTTCATTTTTCAAATTATAAATATCTTGTTCTAAATAATTATAGCGACAATTTTTATCTATATTATTTTTTTTATAAAAAGTATAATTAATAGGTGCGAAATGAAAAATTGATATATACATATTCTTAGCATTGGTGTCTGAAAGTTCTATCCAAATGTATTGATTAGAGGGTCAATATTATGAAGTTGAATGTGAGAAGAAATGCTCTTTCTAATATAACAATCTATGCCTCCTATCCCTCTACGGTGAAATTTTTTGTTCTATGCCAACCACAAGACAAATCCTTCGATGTTAGGGACCTTAGAATCCTCATGCTCCCAAGTTTCAGCTAAACAAATAATATCAATATCACTCGAGATCCAACTTATCATAGGACCTTTGCGCCATGGAAAACCACGAAAATTCCAAAAAAGGATCTTCACTGTCCCAAATTCCTATTTATTATTATCCTTATGGTCTCTATCCCTAACAATAGCTTTTAGATTTCTAATTATTGCCCATTTTCCTTCTTTCTTGGCTTCTCTTACCTTTTGAACTTCCTTCCTTAATTCAACTTGGTCTTCGGGAATGAGGTCTTCATTTATAAATATTTCTGACCCTTTTAAGCTCAGAGATTTACTAAATATGCTATATTTATGGTCATTACAACTTACTTTGACACAGATCAACCTATCTTTGTGATCAATTATTTTTCCTAGCCTCTTTTCTTCTATAAAGTAAGTTGTATTGATTTGTGATTTATTTTTTAATTCTTCTTTTATTATTTCTAGCGTATCCTCCTCTTCTTGTTATTTTATACCAAAAATTATGAGGTTCAAAGATCTTTTGTTACGTTCATGGTCCAGTTCAATTAGCTTATTCATTTCCTCTTTGATGGGTTTGATATCCAATTTGTTTTCCATATTAATGAGGGTCAAATTGTTGGTTAGCTTTTCTTCTAGCTCTTTAACCCTATCTCCCAAGTTGTGATTTTCTTTGACCCCTCCTTCTTGGGTTGATTGTTTATATTTTTCCATTTCTTGAATTCTATCCTTCATTGTCTGTAATTCACTCTTGAACCCTAAGAATATATCCTCTATTTGAGTTTGACTGGTATATTCAATTTTTTTTATCAATCATTGCCTGTAGCTCTATTTGGAGTTTTACGTCTCTTTCTTCACTCCTTTTTTCTAATGTTTCTAACTCTATTTGGATATTGGCATCTCTCTCTTCTCTTCTTTTTTCTACTGATTCCATATAATCGTAAATGATATCTAGGGTGATTTTCGGGGGCCTCTCCTTGTTAGGTTGAGTTTTTGGAATAGGTGTTGGAGTGCTCATATTGAAAAGAAGAGAAAAAAATATGTAACAATTATTATTATGGATTGACTTTATCTCTCAAATCAACTTTTACTCATGGATCTTAAAAAAAATATATATATATCGTAAAATTAAAATTGAATCAAAGTAAAAATTGACTTGCCTCATTTCATATGTCCAATTGCTCAACCCGTTGAAGAAGCCAAAAATAATTTCTGAAAAGAGCAGAGAAAAACCAAATAGAAGTATTATTCTCGTTCAAAACCCTAGATATATAAGCTTAGAAATAAAATATCTCCTTAAAAAAAACAAGAAAAACAAAAAACAAAACAAAAAACAACCCAGAGAAGTATTATTATTCTCGATCAAAGCGGCAGAGTAGTGTTTTGGTTCAAAACCACGAAGAAATATTATTTCCGTTCAAAACTGCAGAAAAATAATTTCAAAACCACAGAGAAATAGTGTTCTCGTTCAAAACCCCGTTCAAAACCACAGAGAAATAAGTTCAAAACCGCAGAGAAATAGTATTCCAGTTCAAAACCCCGTTCAAAACCGTAGAGAAATAAGTTCAATACCACAAAGAGAAGTCTGAAGAGACTAAAGAGATTATTCTCGGTTTAAAAAGGGAAGTATTATTCACGTTCAAAACCCGAGATATATAATCTTAGAAATAAAATGTCTCCTTAAAAAAAAAAAAGGCAAAGTAGTATTACAGTTGAAAACCGCACAAAAATATATATGGTGTTTTGTTAACTTTTCTAATGTTTTTGGACTATAATTTGTTTTTTACCCTTTTTTTTAAAAAAAGTCTCATTTAAGCTAAGTTTATATATATATTAATTTTTTTCAACTTTAGTTTTTTAAGATTTTCTTTGATTTTGTAATTATATAAATTTACATTTTAATGGAAAATGACTAAAAAAATTGTTAATAAAAAACTCCCGAAGTATAACTTTCGTGGTTTTTTTAAAATTTAAGTTGATAATTCTACAATATTTATACTCTTCATTCCAATTGAAATCAAACTCACCACTTCGACATTTTGAAATCAAATTGACCACCGAGCAATTGAAATCTTTTATTCCCAGTTCACTTCCATTCGACGGGAAGAGGAGGGGGGTAGGGAAATAATGATAATGAAAATAAGAGACTGCGAGAGTGTATTTTTTTTTTGTTTGGACCTCGCGAACAATAAAAAAATTACAAGTGATCAACATCTACAAGACAAGACAGAAAAAAGGGAAAATCGACCTTCCGCTGATAATAGAGCCAATCCACCCACCAGATGACTTAATACCTTGAATCCCAATTATCCTCCTCTTCCACGTCCCACTTATGATAATGATGTTTGCATTGTTATTCTCTAAATATTCTCATTCTTCCCCAAGTCCTGATGATAATAAATATGCTGACATATCATGACTCCCAGACTGACCCATGGGATCGATCTCGGAACCTCGTCTAAAGACAGAAACTGAGAAATACTAGTGAACATTTTATCTTTTTATTCGATTCGGGAGATTTTTTATTACATAAACGTCCCACGATACAACGCATAGATGAGCAGGCTGTGCAGGCAGCCGAGGCTCTCAGATTAAACCAATAGAGTGGTTAGTTGTAGAAAGTATGTGAGTTGAAGTGTGAAAGAGTTGACAGTCAGTGCTAGGTCGTGGACTTTGTGGTAGCCGCCAAAATTTTGAAGGTGCAAACAGAAGCAAGTTGAAGGTGGTGCGTAAAGCAGAGGCAGGAGACAGACAATATAGTCGTCAACCAACCAAATAAGGTAGGTTACTGATATCTCTGTTCTTCTTTTTTATGTTTCCCAGATCTTGTTTACATAAGGTTTTTGTAATTTTTATAGTTGTATTGTTCATGCTTAAGAATTATTTTATAAAACACCCCCTCATGTTCATGAAATTGAGAATTTTGTTTTCGAATAAGAGTTCTCTCGACGTTCATTAATTCCTTTATTTTCGATACTATAGTTTTCAGTTTTTTCTCATGTCCTTATCTATATGCCCATAGTCCAGTGTTTGTCTTGACGTTTTCTTAAGTTTTTGTGCAAATTACTACGTTTTTGAACCGATGCCATATTCCTGTGTTTTTCTTGACGTTTAAATATTTCTCTTTTAATAGACACCTGAGAAAAATATTTAATCTCTACAATTTTTTTTTTTAAATTATTGCGTTTTTGGGTTCATTTTATGATTTATTTGGCTGTAATTATCTGTCATGAAAACAAATTGAAATACATTACTTATATTTCATTTTCTTTTTTATTTCTTCAATTACTGGCTTTTATTTGGTTGTTTAAGGTTTTAAGGTTTGTATCACTTTTATAACTGACGTTCAACTTATTTTTAGTTAACTTTAAGTTTTATATTACTGTAATCTACCTTTCTAAAAACAAATTTAAGTATGATTACTATATTGTGATTGCTTTCATTGGATAGATTGCAAATTCTTGAATTTATGCAGTCTCTGATATTTCCCCCAATATATATTTTTTTGTATTTACGGAGTCTTGAATTTTAAGGAATATCTGTAATCTTCTTTAAATAGTGCAAGTTCTTGTGCTTAGTCTTGAGATGTGTACTATTTTTTACCTTACAATGTAGGATCTTTTAAAGAACCAAAGAATTTTCATTGGTTTTCTTGTCTTTGTACACTTTTCTGCCCTTTGATATTATAGGGGTAGTGTTTTCTGTCAAGGAAAATATAAAGATGTTAGAATTCCTTAATTTTGGTCATACTAGTGGTTTCATTGTTATATTAGAGAGCTTGCTATAGAACCTGGTCCTAAGGACTGGTGCCTCTCAACAAATGGCATCCATAGTTCACCAGACTAGTGATTGATAGTGGCCCTATATTGGAATTTATCTCTTGAATTTCCTATTGGAGGGACTTACCAATTTTTATAATTTTTGTGTTGTTATTTACATTGCTTGACAAGGTTTTAGGTAAAAATTTTGGTGAAAATTTTCATAACCTTTTCAATGGAGATTGAATTTAAATATTTTGGGTTTCTAATGCAACAATGCTTACATGATCGATGAATATAGATCCTGTTGTAATGCAGTAGACTTCTACCCATGAAAATATCAATATCTTATACACTGGCCTGCGAATGGCCAAATTTTTGCGTGATAAGTTCTTCAATTTGAATTCTTCTGTGCCTTGTGTTTGACAGTTAACACGTGTATTTGTGGAATTAAGTACTGTTAGCCCGAAAATGATTTGAATTATTTCATTTTCCTCTGATTTGGTCTTCTTGTCTGGACTCACATTTACAATTACAAAGATTAAGATAGGATTTCAGTTGTATGTGCGTTTGCACGCTTTGTAAAGTTTGCATATTTCTCAATAATAGACAATAAAATATAAGGTGAGCAACAATCACTGATTGTTCTAGGTCATCGCGGTTCTGGTAAGAACAAAGTGTTTAGTGTTGGAGACCCTCCTAATGCCACACATTCTATTATGGAATATACCATAAAATCTTTGGCCCTAGATCCAAAGAATGTGGTAGATTTTGTTGAATTCGATGTATAGGTATACTGAGTTTGTCATATTCTAGCATAGGTTATGATGTTTAGGCTTGTTTCCTTCTCGGAACTCGGATATTTTCTTTGTTTATAAAATGTTTAATCTTGATTTTGTCTTATTTTTGCAGAAATTCTAAAGTTGCTTTAAATTTGTTTCAGGTCACTAAACACTACCAAAATTTAAGACTACCTCTGTATTTTGCAACAGTCTATTGTGAGAAGTCCTACTTGCACATTCCTGAACATAAAACAAACTATGCATTTTTAAGCCTGATGTTGCCTTCGAATGGAATTTGTAGTAGGATTTAGCCCTTGTGTGTTTGTTTAATTTTGAAGATATGTTATAGTGCCTTTTCCCATATGTCATTTTCTTGTTTAAACTTACAGCCTAATTTCTAACCCCATTTCTGTTTTTCTTTATATGATAAATTTCATTCCATTTTGCTTAATTCCATTTTTTTTTCAATGTAAATTTAAAGTACAATCTCAGTTTCATTTTGTTTTTTGAATTATTTCTAGATATGAAACCTTTTTCAATATAAATTTATAGTATAGTCCCATTTTTATTTTTGAATTATTACTACATATGACTTAGTCAGTTTTTTTTTCTGAATAATTATTATTATTTTTTAAATTTTAACTTTTTTGACATGCACTTAAATTCCTTGTAAAGATCACTCCACATTATCATGTAGCCAATGTTTCTACCATATCATGCCACATTAACGTGATCTAGACCTCAAACAGATTCACTCAATCACATTATCACACAGAATGCATCTGTCGGGTTTTGAACCTAGGTCATCATTGAAGCAAGTGTACCAAATTGTCTTTAGACCACATCCAAACTGAATTGATTATTCCATGTTATTAGTATAGCTTAGTTTGTGGAGAAATATTTTTCTATTTTGGAGCTTAGTTGGCTGCAAAAAATACTGCAGTAGCACAATTTCCAACTTTAATATCTCCACATTATTATGGATCCAATGTTTCTACCTTAACATGACACATTGACATGATCAGACCTCAAACATATTAAGTCAATTTCAATGTCACACAAAATGCATCTTCCAGGTTTTGAACCTTGGTCATCATTGTGTCAAGTGTACCAACATGTATATAGACCACAACCAATTTGACTTAATTATTCCCATGTTATTAATCCAGCTTATTTTGTGGAGAAATATTTTGATATTTTGAAGCCTAATTGGTTATACTTTTGTGCAGAATAGTTTTCCCACCATGTTGGCTCTTGATATCATCCACTTTAACATCTGAATGATGTTCTTTGTTCAAACTACAAGTTTAGCTCAAAAAGAAAGTATATGGCTTCTTAGTCTTCCTTGAGGCCTAATTTGAGCAAAATCACCCTCATCCTCTGGTTACTCTAAACACATTAACTCAATTTGATTTTGTCCAACAGAAGTTTGGAGACTTAGCTACTTGAATTTCACTTTAAAGATGTATGTCATGAAATATATAGATTTTCGTGTTAGATGTTTTCTAATTGCCCGAGCCATAGTTCACAATCAAGTTTTCCAAGAGCATGATCTTCAAGGTCATCTTCTCTTTGGTTTACCATTTTCAAATATTGAAAAATAGTAGCATAATAATGGTGAAAGTAAGGATGAGGTTTTGGAGTGCTTTTATCAGTGCAGTTCTTCGATGGACACGATTCAACTCAAGCGATTTTATATCATAGATTTCTACAAGATATACTTAATACGACCTCCAAGGTATTTAGCATAATCGTGTGTGTTCTTGAAGTGCTCCATTCAATTAATATTACTCTTTGTGGATGTTAAGAATTAGTTTGTGTGTGCATGGATGATAAAATGCATTCACCAATGATTATATTTTGGATTTGTTTCCACCACTAGAGCAATGCTTTTGTCGCCCCAAAGGATATATGTCTTTCCTCTCGAGTACCATAACAAGGTGATTGAATCCTATACCTCATCATGGATTTTTGAGACTCTTGATAAAGTTGTAGCTCGTATGGCTGTTATTTTCACATTGGAATCACACCATGTTGTGTCTTGTATTTTCCAAGGAGATGAGATCTTCATGAGTAAAAAGTTAACCATACTTTTTATACTCAATTCTTCTTGGAAACCAAACCATCAGGGGAAAATGTATAATTGTCTTAGTATAACGCTTTGGATTTCTTTGAAGAGCAAATAAATTTTAAGTGAGCCTAAAATTAATTTTTATTTTTAGTTAATGTTGTCCACACAATGGAAGAACTCTAGACAACTACAAGCCACATCAAAGGGTCATGGCCCGTTCTCACATTTTTCATCATATTTGAATTTCAACATTCATGGGGATTATTGAAAAGGATTATAAATTAAAACTTTTATATTTGTTCCACACTAGGGACTAAAAAAATTGATCAAGATGATTCTTATATAAATATCCATGTTATCTTATATGAGAGTTAACATGGTAGAAGTTTTTAAAAATTAAATACTTAGGGTTTTTTTGGTTAGTCCTATGACTTGTGTCAACATGTAGGTCATCAACATTGTTCTTTCATTTTGTAAAATTCATTTTGTTCTTTAAATTTAAATTGTAGAAAAATTGTTCAAATTCTTCTTATTTATGATTTTATTGTTGTTTTAGTTTCTATCTTTAAAGATCATATAAATGTATGATGTGAATTGGATCTTTTCGTTTTTTTTGCTAGTTTGTCCGTGACATGCGGGACTAGCCTTTGGCTGAGAAACCGTGACTCAAGGGCATCTAAGGCATCAAAATCACCCGGAGATCACACCTGACCTTGGCCACACCAACCCTTAAGATGGTTGGATTTTCTATTCCCGCATATTTCGAACCGATGATTTTAACATAACAGAGTGCTTTAACAACACACTTTGTCACAAATTGTCCTACACCTCAGTGACCAATAAACTTGTACTTGCTATTTTTATTCTATTTTGTCTTTTTTTTTGTTGCAAAATGGGAAGTGGGAACTAACCATGTGACTAGTGTCCTTTTAAATGCATTGCATTAAAATAATGTAGGTTGTAGCGAAGACAAAAAAGAGTGAGGTATAATAGCAAAAGTTAGAGCTCGAAGAGGTCAACTTGCTTGAGATTGAGTAGATGAAGGATTTAATGTGTCTATAATCCATGGTCTCCTGCAATTTTGGTCTTCACAGTAGGTAACAACACAAAATGTATGTCTATAGCTCATCTATTTATAATATTTTATGAACTTGAATTTTATGAACATAAATAATATTTCTCTGTGGTTTTGAACATGAATACTACTTCTCTGGGGTTTTGAAATTAATATTTCACTGCGGTTTGGAACGAGCATACTAGATCTCTGCAGTTTTGAACGAGACTAATACTTCTCTTATTATTATTATTATTATTATTTTCTAAGATTATATATCTAGGGTTTCCAAGGCCAATAATATATATATATATATATATATATATATATATATTAAAGACATATTTTATTTCTAAGATTATATATCTAGGGTTTTGAATGAGAATAATCTCTGTAGTTTTTACCTTTTTTACCCAGAATAATCTTTGTAGTTTCTCTGGACTTCTCTGTCATCTTCAGAAATTATTTTTTGGCTTCTTCAAAGGGTTGAGCATTTGGACATCAGAAATGAGTTGAGTCACTTTTTACTTTGATTCAATTTTAATTTTACGTAAAGAGATTTAAATATATTTTATTTATTTTTTTATTTTAAGTTTCATAAGTAAAAGTTGCTTTGAGAGATAAAGTCAATCCATAATAATAATTGTTACATATTTTTTCTCTTCTTTTCAATATGAGTACTCCACCACCTATTCCAAAAACTCACCCTAACAAGAGGAGACCCCCCAAAATCACCCTAGAGATCCTTTACGATTATATGGAATCAGTAGAAAAAAGAAGAGAAGAGAGAGATGCCAAAATCCAAATAGAGTTAGAAACATTAGAAAAAAGGAGTGAAGAAAGAGACGTAAAACTCAAAATAGAGCTAGAGGCAATGAGTGATAAAAAAATTAAAGATACCATTCAAACTCAAACAGAGGATAGATTCTTAGGGTTCAAGAGTGAATTGTAGACAATGAAGGATAGAATTAAAGAAATGGAAAAACATAAACAATCAATCCTAGAAGGAGGGGTTGAAGAAAATCAGAACTTGAGAGATAGGATTAAAGAGCTAGAAGAAAAAATAACCAACAATTTGACCCTCAGTAATATGGAAAACAAATTGGATATCAAACCCATCAAAGAAGAAATGAATAATCTAATCGAATTGGACCATGAACGTAACAAAAGAACCTTGAACCTAATCATTTTTGGTATAAAATAACAACAAGAGGAGGATACGCTAGCAATAGTAAAAGAAGAATTAAAAAATAAATCACAAATTGATACAACTTACCTCATAGAAGCAAAGAGGCTAGGAAAAATAATTGATCACAAAGATAGTCTGATCCGTGTCAAAGTAAGTTGTAATGACCATAAATATAGCATACTTAGTAAATCTCCGAGCTTAAAAGGGTCGGGAATATTTATAAATGAAGACCTCATTCCCGAAGACCAAGCTGAATTAAGGAAGGAAGTTCAAAAGGTAAAAGAAGCTAGGAAAGAAGGAAAATGAGCAATAATTAGAAATTGAAAAGCTATTGTTAGGAACAGATACCAAAAGGATAATAATAAATAGGAATTTGGGACACTTGGGATCCTTTTTTGGAATTGTCGTGGCTTTCCATGGCGCAAAGGTCCTATGATAAGTTGGATCCCGAGTGGTATTGATATTATCTGTCTGGATGAAACTTGGGAGCATGAGGAGTCTAAGGTCCCTAACATGGAAGGATTTGTCTTGTGGTCAGCATGGAACAAAAGATCCCACTGTAGAGGGATAGGAGGCATAGCTTGTTATATTAGAAAAATAATTTCTCCTCACATTCAACTTCGTAATATTGCCCCTCTTAATCAATACATTTGGATAGAAATTTCAGACACCAATGCTACGAAGATGTATATAGAAATTTGTTATTTTGCACCTATTAATTCTACTTTTTATAAGAAAAATAGTCTAGATAAAAATTGTCCCTATAATAATTTAGAACAAGATATTTATAATTTGAAAAATGAAGGTAATATCCTCCTAATAGGAGACTTT